>JBBPFJ010000138.1:0-112903 GCA_037975025.1 Excoecaria agallocha
ATCCAAAATCTCAATGAAAAACAAAACATACAGATTTTACTTTAGCTATACACAAGTAGTGATTTTTTTCATTTAGTTTCATCCAATGGAAAAAGCTTTTTTCTTTTTTGCTTTTAGCTTTTGGAGGGATTGGTTCTGCTATTGTTTATTCCAATCAGTTTTAGGAATCCTTGCAATTCCTTTTGCAGGTTTGGATTAACAAAAAAACACTACTCTTTTTTTATGATTATTTTTAATTTATATTAAAAATATGTTTATTCAAATGTTATATCTCTGCCATTTGCATCATAGTTTGTAATTATAAGATAGCAATGTAGAAATTTTGAGATAGTTGGTGATTTCCCCATATTGCTTCTTTGTCTTTAGGTTTGAGAGCTTAAGAATTTATTTGGTAAAGTCTATTTTCTTTGCCATTCAATAATTTAAGGTGCAATTTCATTTAGAAATTTTTATTGCTTGATGATGCTATCATTATCAACTTATTAAGTAAATGTATCAGAACAAGTTTTAGACTTCATCTGTTTGATTAAAGATAAATTTATATGGACAAAAAATTATAATTTTTTTAACATGGTTTTGTATTTTGTGGAAAGGAGATTTCTCTCTCTATTTTTTTCCATGGTTAGAATTTTCAAAAGGGTTTCAATTTAAGAGAAATCCTTTAGGGAGAAATCACTGCGTATTGATTTTGCTTGAAAGTGCTAACAAGGAAATTAACTAGTTCCCTCTTGTTTTATGGATTTAAACAATCTGCTCATGATAAGTGTTTATTTATCTTGAGTAGAAATCAAGTTTACTTGATTCTTTTAGTTTATATTAATAATCTAATCAACAGTGAAAATGTAGAAGCATATATTGATTTTTTAAAAAAGTTTGCTGATGATTAGCTTACTATTAAGGATTTGGGACTTACAAAGTATTTTTTAGATTTGAAGATTATTTGAACTTAGTCTAGAATTTTTTATATATCAAAGGAAATATTTATTGAACCTTTTGACTGATACATTTTTACTTATAACTAAATTGAAGATATTCCCATTCGAATAGGTGTCTCTTAATATAATTTTACTAGTCCTCTTTTATTAGATCGTCAAGAGTATAGAAGTATAGTTGGATGTTTGCTTTATATAGCTAGGATTTACAAGGTCTAATATTAAATACTGTATGAACTCCAAATGATATTCATCTAAGACATGTATTTTAGGTACTTAAGTATTTGAAGAAGAATCCATCTCTGGTTTGTTCTTCCTAACTTTGAAACTCGCAAGTCACTTACTGATTTTTGCATTTATTTGTGTTCATATTTGTAAAAGTGAGAGTATATTAACTTAATTCTTTTAGAAAACATACAGTCATTTATACAAGTATACTTTAGCTAAAATAGGAAAGAACAAATCTCTAAAATTAAGCTAGTCTACAGTTATACAAATAGATGTACAAAGATCATAACACTATCCCTCTAGTTGGAGAATAGATATTGATCATGTCTGGCTTATTACAAATGTAATCAATCCAATTCCCAAGTAATGATTTAGTGAATATATCAGCTAATTGGCTCTCTATTCTAACATATGGAATTGATATTGATCCATCTTCTAGCTTTTCCTGAGTAAAATGACAGTCGATTTCAATATGTTTGGTTCTCTCATGAAACACAAGATTATTTGCAATATAAATAGTTGCTAGGTTGTCACACCATAAGTTCATTGGTTTAGACTAAACAAACCCAATCTCCCTAAGCAAATGACATAGCCATATAAGTTCATAGGTAGCCTATGCCATAACTCTATGTTTTGACTCTACACTTGATCGGGATACAACATTTTATTTCTTACTCTTCCAAGAAGTAAGATTACCCTTAACAAAGACACAATAATTGGTGGTAGAGCGCCTATATGAAAGACCTCTTACATAGTCTGCATATGTGAAACCTTCTATAGTGTGGTGACCATAATTTTGATATACGATAGCACATCCTAACGCACTTTTTAGATATCTCAAAACATGTACAATAGCATCCTAATGTGAGGTTTTGGGAGATGACATGAACTGACAACACTTACTAGAAAAGCAATGTCAGGATGAGTGATTGTAAGATAGTTCAATTTTCCCATAACCTTCCTATACTTTTTAAGATTCCCAAATAAGTCTCCGTCTTCAAATTTTACCTTCACATTTGGTATCATAGGCATATCACATGCTTTTGCCTTAATAAAACCAACACTATCTAATAAAATCCAAGCAATATTTTCTTTGAGATAAATAGACCCCTTATGACTGCAAGAAATTTCAATCCCTAAGAAATATTTCAATGATCTTAAATCCTTTATTTGAAAATGAGTCCCAAGGAATGCTTTTAACCTCATGATCCTAGCTTTATCAATTCCAATTATCATTATATCATCCACATACACAACCAACAAAATGCACCTAAAACTAGATGATGCAAAAAATGCTAAGTGATCATATGTACTTCTCTATAAGTAAAACCCAATTATAACTGTATTGTATCTCCCAAACCAAGCTTGAGGAGACTTCTTCAAATAATACAAAGACTTTCTTAATTTGTACACCTTTTCTGACTCCTTCTGAGCAATAAAGCCAGGCGGTTGCTCCATATCAAATTCTTCACTCAAATCCCCATGCAAAAATACATTCTTCACATCAAGTAGATGTAGATGCCAATTGTAATTAGCAGCTAAGGAGATAGACAATTAAACAAAGGAAATGTTTGCAACTAGAGAAAAGGTCTTAAAATAATCAACTCTATATATCTATGTATATTCTTTAGGAACTAATCTAGCTTTCAATCGAGCAACAGAACCATCATGATTCATTTTAACAATAAACACCCATTTATAGCTAATGGCCTTTTTCTGGTAAGGTAAAGGCATAAGATCGCAAGCATGATTCTGCTCTAAGGCCATCATCTTTTTTTTTTCATTGTAGCTTGCCAACCATCATGAGCTAATGCTTCAGCAAAAGATGTTGGAATAGCAATAGAGTCTAAAGAAGCTATAAAAGACTTAAAGGAGGGAGATAAAGCAATGTAAGATATAACAAAAATAGGATAAGTACATGTGCATTTGCCTTTGTAAAGAGCAATAAAAAGGTCAAAAATAGCATCTAATTTTGATGGAGGATCTGAAACTGAAACAAGAGGTGTCTTAATAGAATGGTGAATACGTCAAGAATAAACTTGATTAATAATAGGTGGAGAGGGTAGAGAAACTACCTATTCACTGATAGTATAAATAAGAAAATCATCCCTTGAATCACTAGAGTGTGAAGGAGAGGACATAGGAGAACCAAAGAAATGTGTATGCTAAAAAAATGTAACATCAACAGATACCAAATAATGACCCAAAGAAGGAGAGTAACAATGATACCCTTTTGTTTACAAGAGTATCCCAAAAAAGACACACTTGAGAGATTTAGGATCTAGTTTTGAATTTGAGGTCGCATGTCTTAAACAAAATAGGTACACCTATAAATTCAAGGAGCAAAATGAAATAGTGTAGATGAAGAAAAAATAAAATAATACAAAATCCGACCATCAAGAGTATAATATGGCATTCTATTGATTAGAAAATAAGCAGTGGAAATAACATCTACCAAAAAAACTTTACAAACCTTCATATGGAACATTAAAGCCCGGGCAACTTCTTATAAGTGACGATTATTCTACTCAGTTGCACTATTTTGCTAAAGGCTAACAATACAAAAAGACTGATGAATAATACCATGCTGATAGAGATAAGATTTAAAAAATTATGAAACATATTCTTTAGTATTATCATTTCTCAAAAATGCAAATGGATTTATTAAATTGAGTATTAACCTCTACATGAAAAGCACAAAATATAGTAAAGAACTAAGATCAAGATTTTATAGGATAAAGCCAAGTAACATGAGAATAATCATCAATAAATGTCATAAAATAATGAAAACCAAGTTTGGATATAACATGACAAGGACCCCATACATCAGTATGAACCAAGTAAAAAGAAAACACGTTTATTTAGTCTAGGAGAATAAGATACTCTATGTTATTTAGCAAATTGACAAGCTTCACATTCAAAAGTAGATTCCATTTGAAGATTAGGATATAAATTTTGTAAAATTGAAGAGGAGGATGACCAAAACGACAATGGAGTTACAAAAGAGAAGATGAGCTTGTGCAAGCAATGGAGCGAGGTATAAGTTTAGAAGTTGCATCAAAAGCATACAAGCCATTCACTAGATACCCTTTACCAAGAATTTGCATCATCCCAAGATCCTGAAAAAGACAATAATTGGGATAGAAACTAACACAATAGTTAAAATTTTGGGTAATTTAGCTAACAAATAACAAGTTAAAGAGGAATGATGATAAACATAAAACAAATGATAGTGAAAGAGATTTTATTGGGTTTGCTATTCCACTCCCAATTATAGAAGTAGTAGATCAATCGATTAAAGTAACATTAGGTAAATTAATAGTAGATTTTAAAAAAGAAAGAATACATGTGTTACTAATCATATGATTAGTAGCACCTAAGTCAACAACCCAATTATGAGGTAAGGTGGAAATACAAGCATTAGGGTTACCTATTTTAGCCAAAGTTAATATCCCAGAAGAAAATTGTTATGAATCATAAGTGGCAGTTAAATAAGCATACTCATCAGCTGAAATAGTGATAGATGATGAGGATGACTACAGGATCGGTGGGATGCCATCATAAGTAGCTATATTTGCAAACCTTTTATTATTCATCTAACCTGAGTTCTTGGAGAGTTTCCTATTCAATTTCTAGCAATTCTTTTTAATGTGCCCCTCAACTCCATAATAATGACATATACCAGAGTTACCAATATTCCTAGCAATAGAACCACTATAATTTCCACCTTTATCTCTATAATTACTATACGAAGTATTACTAACCAATGCCACCATATATTTTGGCACCATACCAGAAGGTAGATCACTGCGTTTACAAACTCGAAGTAAATGAGCATAAACTTATGTAAAAGAAAGAAGTGATTCACTAGTTAATAATTACGTGTATGCCACATCATATACAGAACCTAACTCTGTTTCTTGGTACCATAATTTGCTCCTTTTCTTCTGGCTTTTGTTTTATGTTAGCAATAATAGGGAACATAGCTCGCTTTTCTTCAAAAGCATATTTCACTTCAGTATAATATATTTGAATAAATAGAGACCTTTTTGTTTCCCTCGATAAATCTTTAACACTAAGTCATGAACACAAGATTTTTTTTGTTTGCAAGCATACAAAAATTCTAGAGATTTCCATAATTCTTTGGCACTATCACAATGATTCATAACATCATCAACATTAGGATCTAAATTATTCTAATTCTGATTAAACTACATATAATCCTCTATTAACCATTTCTTTCGAGTAGTTATATCATCCTTAGGCAGTGGATTACTAGTTAAATGGTCCTCCAAATCTACACCAGACACAAATATGCGAATGGTTCTTTTCCATTGTGCATAATTGTTACTCCCAATCAATTTTCTATTAGTAATTTTGGATGAACCCAACATAATTTTAGTAACAGTTTTCTTTTCACTAGTCTCAGCCATTTAAATTAGTCCCAAATAACTAGAGAATAACAGACAATATGTATTCAAAATGATAGTAAAGTCCTAACATAAATAAATACCTAAACTTCTTAAATACTTTAAAAGGAATAGAATTCTAGAACAGTAAAATCTAAACAAATATCCAACCTTCTCAACTAATCATCCATAAATTAAAAAAATATGATAAAGAATAGAAACTAGCCTAAGGATCCAGGAGAATCAAACACCATTAACAGAGGAAACTACCTTTAGAGGACACCAAAAATGACAAGGCGATACCAAAGATAAATCTGAGGTCCAATGGGCAAGCCATATGCTCTCACTCACTGGCAATTAAGGAAGAACGATGAACTTTAAGCAGCGCATGAGGTCCACTCGTAGCTTCGATGGTCACCAAAAAAGGTGAGTAGGCAGGAATAAGGGAGGCGAACCTCCTTATGGTGGTGGTGAGATAAGAAAGCAATCACCAGATGGTGAACCATAGCAAGAAAAATTAGCACTGTTAAGAGGAAATAATAACCCTAAGATAAGAGACCTAGAAACATAACCAGTTTCTGATACCATCTAAAAGTGAGAGTATATTTACTTAACTCTATTGGAAAACATACAATCATTTATATAAGTATACTAGAGCTAAAATAGGAAAGAATAACTCCATAAAATTAAGCTACTCTACAGTTATATAAATAGTTGTACAGATATCATAACAATATCTAATTTCTTAAAAATGAAGAAGCAAATGGCTATTGCTTGAAGTTTAGTAGAGGTAGAGTATTGTTTTATGACATCTATTATGTGTTAATTATAGTGAATTTGTTTTTTTCTTGTTGATTTTATAATTCAGTTGCTTTTCTCGCTGCTCTGTTATCTGATAAGGCTGCCATCCATATTACTTCTAATCCAATTTTCTATGAGCATAAACAAATCGATATCACATTACAAATTTCTTTAAGCTTACATATTTCTGATATATTCACTAAAATATTAATTAGTTCTCCTTTATTTTCAAAGCTTTCAATCCAAGTTGCATTTGTTTGATGTTCATCAAAGTCCAACAAATTTCAACTTAGGGGAGGATGAAGAATATTATAGTTATTTTGATTAATTATTTAATTGTTTGAGGAGCCACCATACATGGTTTGGAAGGTAATAAATGATAAGAAGAAAAATAAGAGTTTCATCTTGTTTTGGCTATCTATTCATAAGTTTTAGAGCCTTTTATTTTAGCTTAGTTGTAATCTACCAACAAACAGTGTGTGTGACTTTTGAATATATACAGCTATAAGATATTTTCTTCAATATACGAGAAATATTTTTCTCTAAATTCTTTATAATATTTTCATTTGCTTTGGTTATAAATTTAATATAATTTGGTTTCATTTTGTTTTAGTTGTCTGTTAATAATTTTTGGTGCCTTTTATTTTTAGCTTAGTTGTCATCTACCAACACATAATGCGTGACTTTTGTATATATAAAGCTATAAACTATTTTAGAAATTTTTACTTTTTATCAATTTATTAAAAGTTGAGTTTGGTTTAGAAGTGAAAATGTTAATTGGTAAAAGGGAAAAGTTAATGATATATCGCCGCCATATAATATTATTATTGATTAAAATACAAAAAAAACAATCTATTAGAGAATTTCAAAATTTGTTTTCCTATTTAAACACTTGGCTTCACCATGCATTACTTCCTTCCTGTATCCAATATTTACCTTTTATCAATATTTGACTTTTTATTACTAACACAACTTTTCAACTTTCATCCATTCAATTTTAGCTCATTCATTTGCTTTCATTTTTTTTGGCTACATTAAATTCATAACAGCCCTCAATTTTTTCCCTTTTGGCCAATTAAGGCTTGGTACCTTTTTTGGTTAAACCACATGATGTCTGGACACCACACTAGATGCCGACTAAATTTGAATTCGGAGCATCATTAAAGTTAAGGTTCCTTATCCCTCCTTATAGAGATGCCGAGAATCAAACTTTGGTTCGTTCATCTAGTACAACTTGCATTGCCAATATGCCACCGCTTATAGGTAAGGTTTACTACTTTATTAATGTAATTGATTGAAGCTGAAAATTTAGTTTGCTATGTTTTCTTTTTCAATGAGATTGGTTGTATGATTTTATTTTGGTGCATCCATTAAATAATTCAAGATATTATATTTTAAGTTTTTAACCAATTATAATATTTTTAATTTTTTTGTTTGGCAAATAAACAATGTCGTTTGGATTGGAAGTCCAACTAGATGAAATTTGTTATTTTCAAAGAAAGAGATATTGAAATTTTATACTTTTTGGTGACTTTGCTAAATTAAAATAACAATTAAAGTCTCTATTGGTGTGCTTCTTCTTAGAGTTTAAGTTGTTGTTTGTTTGAATTTTACTTGCTTAAATTGTTTGTTTTTCCACTTTGAAAGATGCTTTATATTTTAGTTGAAAGTAGGAAGTAGGAGCTTTGAGCTATTCCATTCCACTCAAACTATCAGTTTTTAAAATTTTTCTTATCTCATTTCCAGTGTTATTTTCATAATTCAGGCATTTATTACATTTTCTTAGTTTGATAATATTTATTAAACTTGTTGATTTAAATATGCTTTTAATTTAGTAAAATAAGCATCTAATTGGTGAATTTGTTAAAGGAAAGTTGTTGATGTAAAAAGTGGGATTTAATGGTATTTTCGTAGAGCTGCTTTTGTATATGTCAAGGAAGATGTTGTACTATGTAACCATAAAGCTTACTCCATGCTTATTCTTTGGCTTGGGTTCATGCACACTATATGGATTATTATGAAATCATGAAGCGTATTGTGACCTTTTCCTATAATACTATAGTGCCAAAGCACTAGATAATCACTTTACTACTATACAGCGGGATCATGAACTTAAATCACAAATAGAAGAAAGAAGAATGAGAAATGATGTAAGAAAAAGGAAAAAGCTTTGCAAAAAGAAAGACTGCTTGAAGAGTGAGCTAGGGTAGAAGTAAAGGTTTGTTAATATTGTTATTTTTGTTATGTTTTTCCCAAATGGCTTTTTTAATGCTAGCACATAGTTAACTTATTGCTTTATAGGTATAAACCACCTATAAATCCCTACACTGTCAAAAAAAAGTTTATCATCAAAAATTAAATTTTAATTTAATAGTGATATATGAGATATATGGTTGGAATATCATAATTTGGTTTTGTTGTTTTTTATATCCTTCTACCTCAATCCTACTTTTTGAGAATATTATAGATTTAAGAATTATGTTTTTCTCCTCTTTAATGCTTTAAAACCATTTCCATTATTTTCATACTCTCGCTTGAACCTTTTGAATTTTATTTGTCATGTAGGCCATTATCCTTAGTATTTTACACTTTTTTTTTGATATGGTTTAAAATCATTTGCATGTTTGTTATGTCATGTTTTTATTCCTGATATTCTATTTCTATTTTCTTGCTTTTCTTTTAAGATTTAAAGTTTAGCCATTTCATATTTTTTATCTTGAAATTTCATGTTTTTCACTTGTGTGTTTGTTAGTTTGGTTGGACAATTTTATGATAGCTATCACTACAAGAGTGGCAGAAAGTGCTTTTTATCTAGAGCAGGAGAGATTACATAAGCTTAAAAAGTTAAATGAACAAAACCAGTCATTGAAATTATGTTCTAGTATGATATGGTTGGCATTTAAGGTTTTGACATTTTGAAAAACCTCTCCTCTCTATTGTTTTTCACTAATGATATGCTTGTGGCTATTACTTACACTGAAAAGCTTTTATCTCTTACCTTGAATTAATAAAATTATCGTAGTGATATTTAATATTGTAATTCTAGTGTGTACACCAGGAAACCAACAAATATGTTATATTTAGTCTTGATTAGGCTTATTAATGTGATTACTCTCTCCATGGATTCTCACATTTATTTCTAATATTGCAGTATTTTAAGATTATGTAATGTTAATTAATCTCATTGTTATATCTTTTGTTTGATTTGCTGATTTACTTTCTAGTTTAATACTCGATTGGGGTTTTAGCATCTATGAGATCCATTTTGCTAGTTTGACTAGAGAAATAAGGGGCACCAAAGAGAGTGTTAAGTATGTCAAAAAATTTAGCTATTATAACTGAGGTTATTTGGGGATATGATCACAGCATAACCTTGTATATGGAATTTCTTATCTGTACAAGAAATTTTATTGGTGTAAGAAAATTTTTATTTCTCTGAGTTTTGTGTCATATCCTACTACATTTATAAGTCTGCAACTTATCATTCTATCCGATTTTGATGTTCTAAAATTTAGAATTACTTTTTTATTTTTTATTCTTTTGGTTAGATAAAGGCATTTGACTCTTTATTTTAATTTTACTTGTTTGCATACTTTTAGCTTCCCATTGATTTTGCCATTATTTTTTTGTCTACTCCCTTGGATGTATATCAATCAGCCAACACCTTGGTTAGTTTATGCTTTTGAGTTCCAACAAGACATCCAAACTTTTAGTTTAATTCTCTCTTTTATGTTGGAACTATCATTCCCATTCAATTCAGTGCATTTTTCATTTTTAGTTTGCTTATATTTTCTTTTCTATTAATTCACATACGTAGAGCCCAATCAACTAAACTTGTGAGGAGTTTGAAAAATCGATCATGTTCTTATTCCATCAGCATTACAACATTTGCAAAGCAGGTATTCTTGATTGCTTCAAAAAATACTCCTTCTTTGGCTTTTTTACCATTATTATTGTTAACTCGAATAATTAACTGGAAGAAAGGAGGGATGACAGCTCTTTATTTACCCCTTTGAACTAGTCTTGAATTCTCATTTCTATAGTTTTGTAGTATATTAAAAATTTTGAAACAATTGAATTGAGTTCCACAATTCTCCTTTGGCATTAAGTTGATTTACGTGTATTTTTTGTGTATGTCTATACATACAATTATTTAAAAATTTCTTTTATATAAAACAGTGAAGGTAAAATTGATAGCTTGTAAAATTAAAAGTGACTAATAAATATAAGGTGGACAAGTACAATGACTATTTATTAGTAATAGGCTTAACAGAGTTATATTATTCTTTTCATTTCTCGTGTATATTTCTATGAAATCCATGATTGATTTACTCTTCCTATATTATGGTTCCATACACCATTATGTAGCTATAATGCCTAATGTTTCATTGCTAGTTGACAAAGGCAGTAGACTCAGAAGCTTATATAAAGATACAATAAAACTTTTTCTATATTTGTCAACTATACCTATTGAGCTTCAAGCTGAGATTCATGGTGAGCATAAATAGGAGTTAGATCAGCAAGTAGAGTAATGGGTCAGATAGATCCTATAGTAGATACAGATGGAATAACGGTAACAGATTGAGGAGCAAATGAGTCTAGTCACTTCTCGTACTGACCATACTAATGGTTCAAGTGCTTAACTACATGGCCCACACATCTTGACATAAATACTATTTTGCATACTTGTAGTTGGAAGTATATATTAGGACATTTTGCATATCTTTTGTTATTGCAATATTTATATATTATTTTGGATATACTATTAGCAGTGATATGCACTTGTAAATATCAATTTATTCATTAATATATATTTTTATATTAAATATTATGTTCTCCATAAATATAAAATTGTTATTTATTAGTTTATTATTTATTTTTTAAATAATAAAATCTCCATAGTAAATTTAAAAAATAAAAACTTCCATTCTAAATTTAGCAAGAGTAATATATATTTGTTATAAAATTGTATGCTAAAATTTAGCAAAGAATATATCCTTACTAAAATTTCAAGCAACTTTCATCCTTGCTAAAATTTAGTGAGTACATTGTTCTCACGAAATCCATACCAACATTTAGCGAGGAAAAATTCCATGCCAAATTTATTGAGAGAAATATTTGTCACAAAACTGTAAGCTAAAATTTAACAAGGTACTCGCCCTTACTAAAATTTAGCGATAAGTTTTATCCTCACTAAAATTTAATGAGTATAATGTCATTACAACATTCATGCTAACATTTAGTGAGGATAAATTTCATGCCAACTTAGTAGGAATAATATTTGTCACAAAAATGCTTTCTAAAATTTAGCAAAGAACTTATCCTTGCTAAAATTTAGCAACAACTTTAGTTCTTGCTAAAATTTAGTGACAACTAGGGATGATCATGGGGTGGAGAATCCCTATCCCTGGTGAGGAATTGCCACAAAGGATAGGAAAAAATATTTCACGGCTTAGAATTCAAGACGGGGATGGGGATTGTGCTAAATGCCCTCAAATTTTTTTTCCCTGAAATTTAATAATTAAATTTGATTATATCCATATAATTTAGTTTTAAATTATATTTAATTTTAATTTTGCCAATTGTTAAAATTTGTATTAATTTTATTTGTAATTTAATTTATATTTTTTAATTATTAAATGTTAAATTTTAGTTACAATTAATTTTTAAATATTATATTTTAGTTATAATTTAATTTCTTTTTAAATTAAATATTTTTTCTACGGGGATGTGGATCCCTATCGAGATGGGGATTCTTGCAAGGATGGAGACAGGGAATATTTTCCCCTCAAAATACTATGGGGGATAGGGTTATATAGGACAATAGGTAGGAAACCATTCCCCGCCCCCTCTCCCTGGCCTACCTCGCCCTGCCTTGCGATCATCTGTAGTGACAACTTTTATCCTCGCTAAATTATGCTAGGACAACTTTTGTTGCAAAATTTATGTCTCGCTAAAGTGATTTATCTATGAAAAACATTATTTAGTCTTCAATATTTTGCATTTTTCTGGTAGTGCACTTTGGTCCATATAGATATCTTCATCTAATCCTCAATTGAAGAAAATAGTCTTCATATCCATTTGATATAGCTCTAGGTCTAAACTAGCCACTATGGCTATAATTAATATTATAGACTAAAATCTTACAACAAGTGAGAAAGTCTCCTTATAATCAATCCCTTTCTACTGCGTAAACCCTTTATTGACTAGCTGAGCTTTGTATCTTTCGATACTTCTATCAACTTTTTGATTTACCTTAAAAACTCACCTATTTCCAATTGGTTTGCATCCTTTCAGTAGATTTTCCAGTTCCCAAACATTTTTTAATCATATAGGTGCCATTTTTCTTCCATTGCCTTAATTAATTTTTTTAGCTAGGCATGAAAGAGCTTATTGTATATTTTTAGATTCTTCTTCATCTTATGGGGTAACTAAAAGGGCTTCATTCGAGCCTTCAATCTCAAATCATTAGCATTGAACACCTTTCATTTTAGATTTTTGCAGTTCTGATTCTTGATAAATGTATCTCATATATTCATTGTAATTCAGAATACTCCCGCTGGGATTAAGCTTTATACTCCTATTAGAGCTAATAATGCTTCCACTTAATTAAGGGTTTTGGATTTTTATGCTTCCACTAGAGTAAAGAATACTCATACTGGAGTAAGGATCCTAGACATCTAGATCATTAAGAAGAGGGACTTGACCTTCTGCTTTTAATTCCCCTCCCACTCGGATAGAGCGATCCTGATGGTTTCTCTTCTTAAGTTTTATAGAAAGTGAAGTCTGGACTCATTCAAATTCTATCACTATACCATTTCCTTATTGAGCCATGAATACATATCCTTTTGATACTTTAGAATCTCACAAAGATATTCTTTTTACCTCTTGGTCCTAATTTGCAAAATTTGATTAAGCTATCATACTCCAAAGTCGTAAGTGGCTTAGGTCAGATTTTCGACCAGTCCATAACTCATAAGGAGTGGAAGTGATAAACTTAAAAGGCATACAATTTAAAACACATGTGGCAGTTAATAGTGCATCTCCCCAATAGGAGATTGGCAAATTTGCTTCAGCCATCATAAATCTTACCATGTCTAAGAGAGTCATATTTCTCCTTTACACAATACTATTTTGTTATAGAGTTCTAGGAATAGATAATTGATGTTTAATTTCTTTTTCATTACATAAAGCTTTAAATAAATTAGAAAGATATTTTAGACCTTTATCAGTTCTTAAAGCTTTTATTTTCCTATCTAATTGATTTTCAACTAAGTTCATATAACTTTTGAAGAAACTCAATGTTTTGACTTGTGAGAAATCAAGTAGACATAATCATATATTTTATAGTCTGTTAGAGAGTATGGCCTATAGTCCATGCAGAAAGGGATGTGTTTCATGTATATGAACTCATTTTATTAATAAAAAAGGAAATATTCATTTATTAATGCTATATTTAAATGAATGTGTTTGTTTATCTTAAATTAATGAATGAAGCCTTTGATATTATACACATAGTGTAAAGGTAATCATGAAAGAGGTCATGATGTGAGATGTTTATTGCATATAAATGTGATAATATTTGAATATCACTAGCCATAATATTTACAAGATCGGACATTGTTAATGCAGATAGACTAGCACATGTTATGCTTTTTGAATACTTCAAGTAGTAGTTCTCATAACTATGTTTATGGAAGATAATCAAAGCTAACATGTGGATGCTTGTTAGAAGAACGAGTTCATTAGAGACGTACAAAGAGAATCCTAACATGGATATTGAATCTATGTTAGTGAGGAATCTCTTCATAGCAGTGGTGTAAATATCCTTAGACTTGAGATCACAAAAGTTATCTTAAGTAGTAAGTGATATACTTTGAGTCCATAACTACATACCTCCATTCAAGGGTGAACATAGTTAGGAGATTGGGTATATCATGACCTACATAAAGATAGTTGAGTAATCAATAAAGGATTCACCATCCCAAATTTATTTAGGGAAGTTATCTCACATGATTTTATAATTGTCTTATTCAGAGAATCTCTGGCCAAAGTAATATGCTAAGGTGGATAGGGATCCAAAAAGGGAATTTTAGGAACAATGGTTAAATTAATATAATATACATATTTAGGTTCATATGAGTTGACATAAATCCCTACTCAGAATCTAATTGAGATAAGAGTGGTGAAATGAGTAATTACATGATAATTATTTCTATAGAAAGGTATAGTTAGAACCACTTGACTTTCGTGACATTTAAGTGGTCATGATGCTTAGCTAAAGGCCTCTCATTACTTGTATAATAGTGTATCATAAATATCAATGGGGGATTGATAAAATGATTTAAAGAAGTTTAAATCATATGAGTTTTGAATGGAACTCTTAATAACATAAAGGGCCTAGTTTGCGAGTCATGTACAGGGTCCTTTATGAAAGGGCTTGGATCAGATTTTAATTAGGCTCATGTGAATTAGTAAAATTCTAGTAGCCCATTCAATATTTCTTCAGCATTTTTAAAGAGTCCAATCCCATTTTAAAAGAGAATTTTTAACCTAGGTATAAAAATCCTAAGTTAGAGGGGATTTAAGTTAAGAGTTTTGTTAACTCCTTTGTCTTCTACCCTAGCTGCCACTTTCCCTTTCTAGCATCAACAGATTTTTAGCCTCCTTGAGTTCCCACAACATTTTTGGTTCATTTTATCCCTCTCAAGTGTGGACTACAACTGGAGGTGTTCAAGTTTGGACATTATGGTTTACAACAACCCGGTGAGAAGGAAAATCAACAGTTCAACAACAATCAAAGGTGATTTTCTTTATTCTCATTAATATTTATATTGTATATTCATGGCAAGATAAGATATATTGGATAAAAATTTTAATTTTTGCTTATACATGTGATGTATGTTACTGATCTATAAACAATATGGTCACCTATAAATGTGATGAAATAGTAGGCCCTATGCTTTGCTCTCACATTCGTTGGACCACAAACATCTGAATGGATTAATCACAATGGAAATTCAGCCTTAATTCTTTGTGTGAATAACTCTTTAACTAATTTCCCTTTTAAGGAATGTTCATAAGTAGGCAAATCAATTTTGTTAAGGTTACCTAACAAATCTACTTTTGCTAACTGACACATTTGGTCTTGCCTAGAGTGATTTAACCTAGCATGCCATAGTTTTATATTATTCTCATAACTATGTGAAGTAGGAGAAGAGATTAAGGAAAAATTAGTATTATTTAGGTAATCAGGACAATATATATAATATTGAAATCATTCAAAACAAAACCAGAATCATAAAAAACATTATTCAAATATAAAAGCATACTACCATCCTTAAAATGAAAATCAAAATCTTTTAATGAAGGCTAAAATAGAAACTAAATTCCTATGGATCTCTGGGGTATAGAGTATATCATGTAGGAGTAGGGTTCGACCTTCATGCTAAACTAATTCACATATGCCAATCCCTATAACTGCCACTTATTATTTCCATATAAATCCATTTGGGATTCAATGGCATTCAACAAAGGATTCTCGAGCCCTTATTAGATGATTTGTTACTCTTGAGTCTATCACCCATAAAAGATGAAAGTTAGTTAGGAATAAAAAACTAGATACACAAATTTCACTAACTCTGGTATTAGAATAGTGTACTTATTTAGGCATAATGTCCTCTTTGTTGGCAATTAAAACATTTCACTCTTGAAATGTTAACTTTCTTCTTGTTGTATACATATTAGCATTTTGTTTTACTTTTGCTTCTTAGGCTCCTTAACATTGCCTTTACCATGATTTTTGAACCTTTTTCTCTTGTTCTGATTAGAACCCATTCCACCAGAATGGGACTATGCCACATGTTCTTCAACATTGATCATACAGTATAAAATAATAGGTTTTAGCGAACTAAATTTAACGACAGGAAAAAACCGTTTCTATTTTATGATAGAATAGCGACCAAATTAGTGATTAGTCATCAAATTAAGTTTTTTCACAAAATTAATGTGTTTTACGATGAAATAGCGATGGAAAGAAGGAAACAACAGCTAAATTATGGAAGCAAAAATTAGCACCTATTTTTGGGACTAAATTTGTGATGGCAATTTCATCGCTAAATTTTTTCACTTAAATTTATTTTGAAAATTGATATGTTTTAATTTAGTGATAGAGTTATAGTCGCTAATTGCTTGGTTATGTTTGTAATGGATTAGCGACGGAATAATTAGTCGTAATTTTCTAGCTGGATTTGTTAGCCTTTTTTTAGCTAAAATTTTAGCCACTATTTATTCCGTCGCTAATTCAGTCGCTATTTAAAAAATAAAATTTTAATTTTAACCTTTATTTTACGAAAACAATTTTGTGACTTCCTTTTTTTCTCTAATCAAATTAAAAACCTAAACGTAAAAGCCATAATCTCTCAAGTCCCCCTCATCTTGGATCACAGCAAATTGTCATCGGCAATAGTGGTGGAGATAGAAAGCTGATTTTAAATGCCAGATATAAGAGGTGAGCTACTCAACTTCCTTTATTAACTTTCTTCGCATGCGTGTGGGTTTACAGACTGCATAGGCTTGATGTTTTTCAGTCGATATGTTAAAATGGGACTTTATTCATGGAAAAGTTTATCTTTGTGAGATTTTTGATGACAATTAAGTGGTGAAAGGAGGAAGGCTTTCATTCTATTCTACTGTTATTTTCTTTTACCATTTTCATATTCTTCAACCAGGCATGTTTCTTTTCCTCTTTATTAATGGTTATATTGCTTTAAATAAATATTTCAAATACATCATTTTGAAATAAATCAGCTAGAATTGGAGGAAACTCCTCAACCCTAAATCGAAAGAGAGGAGAAAGAAGACTTAGAAGCTTACTTACAGACTGTAATAAGATAAGTTAGGATTTTTTACTCTATAGATGGTCCTTTGTTCCCCGTTCAAGAAATAGAGTTGCCCACTGCTTAGTAAAGAATTATCCCCTTTGGCTATCTTATTTTGTTAAATGTGATTTCATGTGTAGTTACAATTGATCTTGTGGCCATTTCATTGTATCTGCTTAATTGCTTGGCCAGTTTGCATCAATTTAAGTGTCTGACTTGTTTTTGTTTCACTTCTTTAGGGAAAAGATTGAGACTGAGATGGGAAGGTTAATTTCAAAGAATTCTTTCTTGGGCTCTTTGACTTAGTAAGAAATTACGATGAAAAGGGTTACAATCTTCACCTCTTTCTAAAGATACGATGAAGGCCCAAGCTAAGGTATGGTTTTCTCAGCTAGACAAAAATGGTGATAGGTAACCTTCTTAAATCTACAAACTAATAAACGAGAAAGCAAATGAGAACAAACCATTATATTCCCTTAATGATTTTATCTGCAACTATAACTTGCCTTTCACCAGAGTATTAAACATAATTTGAATTCAATATTTGCCTATGATTTTGATCATTTAAGATAAATGGATGTCAAATGATGGTTTCCTAAGTTATTAGGTTTGATATAAGAGTCACTACTTTCCAAGAATTATCTCTTTGCTTAGGGTATAGGAACTTCTCGTCAAGATGTTCTCAGTGCATCACAATGTCTAATGTTAGACGTAGTAATCTTGTTAAATTTTTTCTCAAGCTTTTTCAAAAATAAGTTTGAATTAGGGAAAACTTTTATTAGATTATAATACTTTATTTTTTTAATACTGTCTCAAGATTTTTATATAGAATAAAAGACAATCACTTATTATAATGAGTTAACTCTAAATTATTTTAATATTTTCAATGTCTTTTAATTTTTTTTTTTAAATTTATATGTATATCTTAATTACAGATATTTTTATAAGTTAAAAAATAAATTTTTTAAGAAAGAATTTCTCAATATAAAAAGGCCAGATTGATCAAATGCAACATGTCACCTAGAGTCATATTTGAAATAGAATTTTTATTTTAACAAAATTCAAGCTATGATAAAATGAGATGATATAGTAATTAATTATTTCAGTTATGGTTATAGAGAATTGTAAGTGTATGGAGAATCGAAGTGTGACACCCTAAGTTCTTCCTATTTTGCCTATCTTTCATTTACATCTCACTATTATCAGCATATCAATCGCATACATATACTCAGTGTATGTATATATAAATACAATAACCAGTATTCATAGTATCACTGCGTTTACACTAATGATTCCATATATTACATGCCAATCACTAATTATAAATAGCCTAACTTAGCAATTATCCTCTTACTCATCCTCGATGTACATGCCATGCCAGTCTTCCATTATGTCTTTAAGTACCTATTCCTGCGCACAGTCAATAAACCATATGCTAAGCAACATTGTCCCTTAGTGATGGATACAACTACGCAAAATTTCATTCAACTGAATTTTTTTATTTTAAATTATTATTATCATCATCATCATTATTATTATTATTATTATTATTATTATTATTATTATCATCATCATCATCATCATTATCATCATCATCATCATCATCCTAAACAATTCTATTTGGTTGACTGAGTCTGTCTTCTAATGTTTTACTGATTTGTTATCACAGCTTTAATTTAGATTATAATTCTACCCCTGCAATTCGCATTATTATTTACTGGTCCTTACCTATCTCTTATTTCCCAATATCATTCTTTTGTTACTTCACTTGGAATTCTATGTTGATTCACTATAATATATAATCAGCAAATTTTCACTAGTCAAAGTTCATTAACTGTAAAATTCCATTCCTATTTTCTTTCCATTCTTCTTCTCTCATTTGTTAATTCATACTTTGTCATATCTCATTCTCCTGTTATTTTCTCTTTTCCTCTTATATTTTCGATTAGGTTCTTATTTTTGTTCGACTTACAATTTAAATTTTTTTCCTAGCTAAATCAATATTTTGTTAATTATTTTCTCAAAACTGCTAATTTATCCTTCATTTTTCTTTGAATATTTCTTGCCATGAAACTTTTATTTTCTTTAAATTTGATCCTTAATTCCATTCTTTGCTCCATTCTACAATTTCATATTTTATTTTTTTTCTTTCTTTGACCATGCTACAGTTCCATCCATCATTTGTAACAATTTATTCAAATTCTCTTTTTACTGTTTCTTGTCTAAATTTATTACCTCTTTTAATATCAAATTATAGTTTAATAATTGGATCCTTTATTTCATTATATTTTACTTAATTAAATTATGAATTTACTTCCTTGTCTTTACTTTCTCTTATACTTAATTCTTTAGCACTAAATTATATATATATATATATAATCTTTAGTCGAATATAACATTTCGGTTAGGCCCCTGAGCTCACTACCCATTCTCCTTAATTCTATTTATCTTCGTTTTAATTCATTTGACCTTCTTTACTTTTCTTTATCCTGACTATATAATTTTTCTTATTAAATTTCATTCTTCTCCTTATTACGTAGAAAAATCAAAATTTAATTCTTATAATTTCCTTCTATTATATAAATTCACGATTTATTCTTATGATACTTATAATTTACTTTAAATCTCTTTATCACTTATTCTTTCAAATAAATTTCACAAATTTTCCTATACTTAAGTGAAAATTTCAGTTTAGTCCCTAAAGTTGATTTTTTCTTAATTTGATCAATTTGACTAAAATTTTGACTGGTTGACTTCTTTTGATCTTTAATTTAAATTAAGTACATAAATTGAAATTTTAAACCCTGGGATTCTCCTTATGATGGTAAATTATATTTTGGTTTATAATATTTTTACTATTGACGATTTTATCCTTCTTAACTTGTCTAATCAACTTAATTTCTTTAATTGTTATATTAATATTCAAATTTACGATTCCACCCCTGCTTAATCACACATTTACCTTTTCATACTTTTTAAGCCTATTAATTATGTTTTTCACTTCAATATTTTCTTAATCGCATTTACGATTTTCTTTATTTATTTTCTTACTGAATTTCATTTATTTGCTAAACTTTATGTAAAAATTCCAATTAAGTCCCTCAGTCAACTTTCCTCCAATTAACTTACATTTTGTCTCATTTGAATTTGTTTGACTTTTATTTCATTTCCAATGTATAAATTACATTTTAGTCCTTTGAATTTCTCAAAGATGGAAAATTTATAATTTAGTCCCCAAACTTTTGACTAATTATAATTTCATCCCCTTTTGTCATATTTAACAATTTTAACTTTATTATTCACTCTTTTTGCTTCAATTGACCAAATTTACCCTTATTCTATCACGTAATTACGATTTTTCCCTTACTTATCATATTGATCTTTTTTTTCACATTATTTATTATTTTTTTTACATTTATGGCATCTAAGTTATCATAATTACTCTTTTATCCTGATTTTATACGAAATTACCATTTTATCCCTAGTTGTGGACAACCATTAACTGGATAAACGAGACGTAAATATGGTGTACTGGAGGGATCCCACAACTAGGTGCGATACCAAAATCCTAGTACTAATGTATATAATACGCCGGCTATCCTGTCTCATATCTCATGGTCATTTTTGATAACAAATATCTCATATACTCATGGTATCCCACGGAATGAATTTTCTATGGCTAGCCATACTATCCAAAGAATTGAATTTCCCACTGACACTAAGGGCATTATTAAATTTTATTTCTTATCACATTTATGCATTAATATTTGTTTTCCATATTTTTCTTTGGTCACATAATGCTCCCAACTCGTTCAATTAAACTCGTTACTCATGCATTCATCTCATAGATGCTCATTATCACATAATTGTGACTAAACTATCACATTTACACATATTTATCATTTGGCCATCAAGAGCTTTTCCACTAATAAATTGCTTCTCACTCCAACTTCATATCATACATAACTTTATATCCAATTATATTCATTTCATGGTGAAGTGAATAATTACACATGGTAAATTTCAAGTTCCATTAACTTTTTGCATTATGTAACTATTACATAGTTAGGTACCTTTCCTCATTTTTCATTCTAATCAACATTATTATAATTCTTATGTCTTATTTTGCCTAATTATTATTAATTACTCAACTAAACATCAATTACCCACCTTACATCCCATTAATATATTTCGGCCATTATATAATTTTTACAACCATAAATCTTTTTATGCTTTATTTTATGCCAATTAAATTTTTAATATTTATTTATAGGAAAATATACCAATGTATGCTTCATTTTTCTTAATATCAATAAATTTTCTATATGAACATTATTATGTTTCAAACATAATTTCTTACATATCTATTATTTTTAACTCAATTTCACTATAATAACTTTAGCCACTATTATACATTAGAATTTCATTTAATACTTTATAAATCATCAAAATTTCCACTTAATGTTTTTAAGCTTCCCATTCGGCCACTATTACTTCTACCATTAATTAATTTTTTCCTTGTATTTTTATGCTCACTTTATATTTAATCATCCTTTTGTAGTGTTACCTTAAATAATTTCACAATATTCTTTCATTTCATATTGTTACATAATGTAAAATTTATACTAAAATTCACAATTTAAATGAAATTAAGGGTAGTTTGTATCCACATACCTCTTGATGGTATGAAATCTCTTATTCTTCCTTTCTCATCCCTTCTCCTTCAAGCTTTCTCCTTTACCCCTAAATTTTCTTTGTTGGCCGAAAATGGAGAAGGATAGCTCATGAGTTTTTGTCACAAATTCAAGCAATTTAAAACTATAAATCAACTCTCCTAATCAATATCTACATGCTCATATAATATCTCCCACTAATATCATCAAAATCTCATAAAATCACAAATTTTTCCTTACTTTCTCTTACCTTTTTCCTTAGTGTTCTTGGCCTCCTTTTGATCCAAGCTCTTTTTAGATGTAAAAAGGAAGAAATTATGAGTGTAAGGTTAAATTTTGAGTTGGAAATTCAAAGGAACGAGGCTTGGTTAGATGAAAATGGTAAGATGAGAGAAGAAATGTAAATTTTGGATTTTCACAAGAAAGAAAAAGAAGATGGCTGACTCTTCCAGAAATTTTCTGATATTTTGATCCTTATATATGGTGTTTTAAGTGTACCAAAGGAGAGGCCATGATTCATCTTGTAACTATTGAATCTAATAGCTTTACATAATGCCACATCTCACTCATTCAAGCATATTCACATACCCTATTGCCCTATGCTTGTACACACTAGATCTTTCCTTCCTAAAAATGACTCTTGTCTCTTCTCATGGTCAAATTCTTGGGTTTGACCCCTCAATTGATTCGATTTTGGTTTTTCACCTCGAAAATTGAACTTTTGATATGGAATTCATAATGCTCTAAAATATTTCACTGAATGTCACTATATATTCAAGAATATATGGTAAAAATTTTAGCTGATTTCGATATCATTTTGGTATACTTTTAGCTATAGAAGGTTGTGAAACCGGTCTGAAATCCAAAATTTTGAAACTGTCAGAACACTCATTTTTCACTTTTAATAGGTCATTTAAGTTATTACCAACATATTTATAAGATCGAAATAATTTTCGGAGGTCAATGCACCAATTCAGTGTATGGTCAAATTTTCAGTCAACCCTTTCTACGGTGCTAGGTAAAAACTTTTTTTTTGCCTCGTTTAAGGGTCAATCTAAGCTTATTTTCAGCTCAAATTATACCACCGAACTTCGTTTAACACCTACTTTCATAAACTTCTCTTAGGATAAACTGCTCGTTGGGTCACCCATCATCGACTTACCCTGGCCTGAGCACGTTTAACCTTTATAGTTTCTTTAATTTATCTATTCCCTTCACTCTGTTTGTTCTAAAAATTATCCCGGAATTATCTTTCATGCTCTACAACATGTTAAGAATGTCGAATGCAAATTTTTGGGGCGTTACACGAAGTGTATCTGACACATATTTTTTTGGTGTAAAACCATTAAGTGAGCTAGCTTATTCATATATTGCAGGATGCCATCATAAGTTATAACCAAAATGGCTTCGAAGCTGTTAATTTTGTCATATACTTACCATTACAAGTTATAAAAGCTTGAACAACCCTTGGTTGATAAATTACTTTTTGAAATTAGGCCAAAATTAATTACTTTTTTATGGTATTAGAGTCGCTAATTCTTAATGTTGTGTTGTCTGTAATCTATTAATTTCATGTTATAATTCTTAATGTTGTGTTGACAACAAATTCCCAAATATCTAAGTGCTGATGTATCAAGCAGTAACTCTATTCAAGCACTTCAGGTTTGGTAAGAAGTCTGCAAACTGTATTGCTTAGTTATTAGCTAAGAATTTAATATGATACGGTTAAATATGTTTATGTTTATGGCAAGACAAAAGATAATAATTTAATTTAATGGTTTCTATATATTATTTGAATTCTTCATTTTAAACCCTTAACCCATTTTATATTTATAAGCCTTAAAACTATTGTAATTAAACTCAATTAGCAAATTAAGATAATAAAATATAATGCAATAATTTAAAGACTTATTTTGTAAGAAAAAGGATATGTATTAGGTAACGGAACTTGCACGGAAGATGGAAACATTAGGCTGTAAAGTTCATTAGCAACATTGATATTCTAATAATGTAGATGTTCTTATGTTAGATAAATGAATATGTTATTATGAAGATGCTTTTGTTGCTATTATTTTAGATAAATTAATTTAAAGATATTATATTATATGTTGAATGCACCTCTAAGACACATGTTTCTTCATCATGTATACATAATGTGAAGCTATGTTTGATGTGGCAATCAAGGCAATTCTGCAGCCTTCAAAGCACAAGAAGCAGAAAAGAAAACAAAGGATCTACCTTTTTTTAAATTAGTAGACCAATCCAAAATATTGTATCTTATTTACTGGGAGCATATGATGTTTGTATTGCATATTTGGAATTGAAGAAGTGGACAAATAAATTAGTAGACATTTAATGTATTTTTATGATATAATATTTTTAAAATAATATTACTGGAGAATTATTATTTATATAAATTACATTTTTGATATAATAATAACAATAACAATAATTAAATTAAATTAGAAATAATATTAATAAAAAAATAAAATATTATAAATAAATTGTGAAGGTTTTTGCATTATTAGCGATGGAATTTTGCATCGCTAATTGCATGAATTCACAAAGCGACTAAAAATAAATGAAAAATGTCATTGCAAATATTTTCTTACAATAAAGTAGACTGATTTTAGGGATTAAATAGCGATGAATTTTATTACCTTAGCGATAAAATTTTTGTCGCTATTATTAGCGATTGTTTTCTATTTTAGTCGTAAAATTGGCCAGCGACAGAAAAATAGCGACTGCTAGTCATTTTGTCGCTAAAATTAATTAGCGACAAAATTTCTTCAAATAGCGACGGAAATTGCCATCGCTAATTTCCTATTTTTGTGTAGTGTTAATCATCACCAAATGGTCCTCTTTAAGTCCAAGATGATGAGCAACATCACCAAATGTCTTTATGTTGTCCATATAAGTTAGTTGTATCTTCACATGCTCCCAACTCCTAGGTATAAAGCGGATGATAGCCTGGACTTGTTAATTATCAGTCAACTTATGATCAACCTTACTAAGCTCAGATATCATGTTTTCTATCTGTCTCAAATGTTTTTGAATGCTATGATCAGACTTCCTTTGATAAGTATCAAACTTGATCGTCAATGATTGTAGCTTAGTCAGAGACACACCTCAGAATTTTTCTTGCAAAGAGATCTATAAATCTTTTGCATTCTGATATTTGCAAAATTTCTTAGTGATGTCAACATCTATTGTACTAAGTAAGATGATGGGGGCACTGAAATTTTTCATTTTCCATGCAATATGAGCATTTCAATCTCACTTATGCTAGGTAGTGGTGCTGTTCTCAGGTTTATCTACAACAAAAATTAAAGATTTTAAAGCCTCTTGCTTTTCAAGTACATACTAGATTTTCATACTCCAAATCTCATAATTATCACAGTTCAGTTTCATATATTTGTTTAGTTTGGCAATAATAGATTTGGAAGTAGTGGTAATTTTGGATCTTTTGATCTCTAATGGAATAAAATTGCATGTTATTAAAAAGAATTGGGCAATAAATGTTGTTTACTATGCATTTAAAATAATAACCTAATAAAGCTATCTATTAGGCCCAAATTCGAAAAAGGTTACTAATAGTATCCAATTACCCTCTAAAGTTCTAATGTCTAACCTTACAGGTTAAAATTTTATGCACAACAAACCCTTAATGGTTGGATATTAAGTTCTTTAACATAATGAATGATATTATATGTTTGATAATCTAAGCCTTATTTCAATTGTCATGTAATCATTTTACTCATAAAATATTAGAATATAATTAATAATAAAATAAACACATTTATAATCAATGTTAAATGGCAACATAATATCCAAAAAACAAATGCATTTATTCGAACATAAGCATCCAACAATTTCCAAAAGTAAATAAAATAAGATTAGACGCACTTATCTTAAAAGTAATAATAATAGAAACATAAATCCTATCTTTAAAAAAGATCTGTTAACATAAAAATTTGACACTCATGCCAACTACTCAAGAAGTCTAGTATGTCTTAGAACAAGCCTTATCATAGGAAATAAATCTTTAACCATTGTATATAACTAGAAAGGAATCTCATAAACTTGATCAGGAAGCCATGGACAATACATAATATGTCCACTCCTAAACACCATCTCAGATTTAGTGTTGTTCCTCAACATTACTCTTTTGGTTACCTTGAAAAAAAATGGATAATTGACTTTCTATAATTTCCACTTTCCATAGTTCAAGATTTAACCATCAAGCTCCTTAGATCTGGATGGTGACCAAAAGAGTTCATCATCACTTTAATCAAGATCCTATTATTAATTCCTCAGTTTATGCCACTAGCCCAAATGCACTCTTGCATTTGTTAATGCATAAACACAATATGATGCAATATTGCATCAATGCCATCATCTTGGGCCTTCTCATCCATCCTCATTTTATAAACTTTTCATAGTTTTTGCATTAGTTTTTGCAATAGTAGGAAGAGCCTATGGGCATTTTGGAGTCCTTATCATCATTATTTTTGTTACACATAATAGAAAATAAATAGTTAGTATACTCATGTACAAACATATGTGATTGAAACTCATTTCAATAAAAAATAAAGACATATCCACATAAATAATTTTCAAACAAATTTGAAAATTTGAGAAGGCAAAAAAGTATTTTTATCAATTTTATAATATAATTTTATTTGGAAAAATCAAAAGATATTTTACTGGTTCTTAAAAAAGTTTTAAAAAACATTGAAAAATTAGAAGAGATGAGAAAATCATATTAAAAAAATATTTGAACTGATTTTGTGGTTGGAGGTGCCCTTGATCATCGGAGAGGGTGGGCCTTACCCTCCTATATGCGATAAGCACATTCAAACACTGTCCATGGTTAGACATGTGGCAGCTAGTTATTGGTTCACATAGTGCCTGTATGGCATCCAAATGGACTAACATGTGAAACGTGGCATGAAAACAATCTAAAATGTGTCAGTCATCTAATGGTTCATGTGGCATTTAATTTAACCCATACATGCCATATGGCATGACCTAGTCAGCCATATGAAAGACCTTGATTGGGACACATGTCAGCAAATGACATGAGGCACCTTCATAACATGACATGTTTCTAACCTTCAATGGTCCATCTATTAGTGTGACACATCACCCTAACATATGGCACCACCATAATGATCCACATGTAATCCCCTCTATTGGTCCATATGTTGGAGTGTCACATTACCCTAACATGAGGTGACATGTGGCACCACCATAGTGGTTAATGTGTCAAAGTCATGCTTCACTCTAATAGGCGACCACGCGCGTGAGGTATATTGCCTAGCACAGGTGCCACATGCGCTCCATTTGTTGCTCTAAAGGCATCTTTCGATGATCGTATTTCGACTGGTGGGGGTTTTTAGGATCTAGGAATTCGATGGTGAGGTCAAAATTCAAAAATACGAACTTCTATTTATTGTTTATGAACATTTTACTCAATTTTTATAATACACATACACAAAAAATATATCCAAAAATATATCAATAACACACAAATAACAATCATATAAGTGTTCATACAACCTATTTATATTTATCAATTTACATATAAATTAAAGATATAAAAGAAAAACATGCCATAATGCTAAAATAAAGGCTTTGATACCAATGAAAGGATTCAAGTGTGCAAATATACATTAATTCAATAAATGAGAGCAAACATATTTATATCTTATAGCATAGAAACCATTGGAAATAGCGGAAGCATGGGTTCTGTTATTTTTATGTCATCGGCAAGGTCTTCAACAATAAGTAATTATGGCAACAAAAAGAAAATGAATCCACAATCTAAAACCCATTGGAGAAATTGAGAAAAATAGAATGGGAGAAAAGGATTTTGATACATATATCAAAATTTTACAATAATTTCGGTAACCCTAATTAGGTTTTCCAAATCCCTTTTATAGAGGAATTCCAGAGTTATAACCCTAGTTAAATTTTAGTTCCTTTTAAATTTAGAATTGATTATCCTAAACAGATTAGGGTAGATATTAACAGAGTCATGGCTGCACCCAAACTCTATTATATATATATATATATATATATATATATATATATATATATATATATATATATATATATATACACACTCTTACACGTTATTTATATACTTATATCCTATTCACTTATACGGTTATCACAATTTGTATGCTTACTATAAGTTGGGATTAATGCAATTAGTTTTTTTTTTCATTTAGGTATTTTACTTAAAATCCTTTTATTGAAATCTTTAACTAATGATTTTGGTTGATTAATATAATATCCAATGTCTTTATGCTTGTCGATTACCTATAATTGTCAAATTTTATTATTCATATAATGAAAATTTTTGCAATATAATGGCTTATATATTGCACTACCCTTCTTACAATTTCAAATAAAACACAGCCAGTATAGAGCACACAACCATAATAAATAATTTTCAATATCAATATTGTCAAATATCCACCTATAGCATCTGTTCTCACCCATCCCACATTCATTCAACAATTTATCCATAACATGCCATAACTCATTCACAATATCATTTTCGAGTCCACACAAAACTATATAGACATTACATAAGCACACGTATATTCACATATATATGCCATTAATAATCATTACACAAAATATACTAGCCAGAAGAATCCTTGATCTGGTACCCTCCAATTCGATACATGCTTGCTCCCCTTTATCACCTAATGGTACCTACACGCAATAGATCAACTACATGCTGAGCATGAAATATGCTTAGTGGTGGTTATAAGTCTAAATATTTCCATTTAAACACATACACATGCATGTGAGCATGACTACTTTGTCTAATATAATATATACCTAGCTATGATCATGCCCCTATGTTCTTAAGTTTACACTTATTTATTAGTACTTTTGACCAATTAATTAATCCTTAGTAATTCCTCATCTTATCTTCATATGCAATTCTCTTTTTATAAAGTTGCTCATTAATACTAATGTATACATTATTTTCATTATTGTTAATATTATTACTTCTTATTTTCTTGCATATTCATTTGAAACATTAAATTTTTAAATTCCTTAATAATTACTCAAATTACTTATATCACTATCTTAATTAACTTATGTAGTCATTAAATCCATAAGCTCTTAATATTTGCATTTATATTGATATTAGTACTCTAATTACAATTTTATCCCTATAATAGTCGTGTTATTGCACTTTTACAGTTTAGTCCCTAGATTTTTCATGTTTTTACAATTTCACCCTTCATTTGTACCTAATTACAATAATGCCATTAGTTAATACCATTTGCACCTATACTACATTAATTATCTTACAATTTACATTTTAGTCCTTTAATTTTCCATTTTATGCCAAATTACATTTTAGTCCCTATTATTTCCTAATTTATCTATTTTATTATCTATTAATTTATCCATTTTTTTACTTAAATTTAATACCTATTAAAAATTACTAATTTACTCTTAAACTTAAATTTTCTTTTAATTAAGTCCATTTTCATTATAATCTCTTATTTAATTCCTATTTATTCATTTTAATTCCAATATCACTCTTTTTACCATATTGCTCCTAGTATCATTTCGGTAAGAATCTTTAAATAAAATACATGGACCGTGTACCCTACAAATCCATAACATTTAAGAGTGACCCAGTGGACCAATCAAACATTTACATTTCATTTACAATCCACATATCAACATTTAACATTTCATTTCATTTAATAAACCATTATTGGCTTACTATAGTGAGTCATCATGACTCACACTGCAGTAAGGTATCCCTATGGCTAACCAACTATATATTGAACTAGATTACCCAGCAGACTAGTACTAAGGGCAATTTATTTTATTTCTTTAATATAATCCCAATTAACAATTAACTTAACTTATAAATATTTTCACTGTCATGCTTGTCCACATCCCATCAATTGCATTTTAAACCTTCTATTTCTCAATACTAGTATTAAAATACATCAGATCTCATATAAACATAATACATTACTTAACTTACATAGCATACATAATGTAATTATTACTTAATCAGTTTTCAAATTGACTCCAATAATTCTCATTAAAATAATTTACACCTAATTTTCATTTTACTTATATTTTATTCCATGACATTTTATAAACCCTAAAATATCAAGAATTTGAAGATAACTCTAGAATTTTGTTTCTTCCTTCCCTTTTTCTCTTAATTGTATCTTTCTTCTTCACTTTCTCTTCCATTTTTTTTCTTTTCTCTCTTAAATTCCCACTAAAATCAAACCTCCTAGATAATATTTAACTCCTTTACAACATCATTATAGCCTCTAACATTTATTTTAAGGGGAAGAAATGGATAAAATCAAGGGATCAAAGTTAGGTTGTAATTTTGAGGTAAGAGAAATTGATGGTAAAAAATTTATTTGTTGATTATCGGATGTAAATTTGAGTATGTAGATTTCATTTATCCAATTATTTTTCAAAAAAGAAAAAGAATAATCATGGTTTTACTTGGTGGGAAAATTTGGCTACCATTAGGGAAAAAAATAAGGTGAAGGTACTTCTATGGGAAAAGATAAGGAAAAGGAAGCTTAAAAAGCCTATATCAAGTTTACAAGGTTAGTGGTTAAAATTCTAACTATTTGCATTTAATTGGATTATTTTAGGTTAAGTTTATGTTATGTTTAAATGGTAATTATGTTTAAATGGAATTAAATGGTATAAATGTGCTTAGAAGGGTTAAAAAAGTATATTAGAATAATTAAAATGAAAAGAAAATAAAAATAAAGGAATGAATTAAGTATGGTCGAATAGGGTATATTAGGGAAAAACTATGTAATTGAGTGATAAATGCAAATTTATGGCATAATTAGATAAATTGAGTTATAATAAAGATTAATTATGATAAAAGGATGGAAAAGACATAGAAGGATAGGAAAGTGGCATAGGCCAAAGGATGCATCAAAAGGTAATGAGTTATGATTAATTGATAAATGTAATTTAATTCTATAAATGATTGAATTAGGACATAATAAGGTCAAATAAATAGTAAATGCATGAAAAATAATTATATATATATATATATTACTACTACTAATATATTTATTACTATTATTACTATAAATATTACATATTATATATTTTATGTATATATTTATTTTTTATACTTCATTTTATTTTATTTTTTTATCTCATCTCATTTTATTTCACTTTATTTTACTTTATTTTATTGAATAAATACATGGTTATTGACCGATATCTAGCAAGTTTATTATATTGGCTAGTAATATAGGAAAATATAAATTAAGACCCCAAATATCGTACATAAGGGAACATGGATTGCTAAGGATAATATCTATATGTGAATTAAATCAATCTGAGATTGTTTTCCAAATGTTTTTGATTTAAAAGCAAAAATTAAACAAAATAAACAATGAAATAAAACAAAAGCTAAAATTACTATGAATTAAAAATAAAATAATAATTGGAATTCTCTTGCTAAAGAAACTATCGACCTTAACTTTCATTGTAATGACTTAATTAAAAGAGAAATACCAGTGATTATGAAAAAACTAGTAATAAAGCAAGATATTTTTATTCAAGTATATCATTCTTAGTATTAAACTCATAGACAAATCTAATACTTAGCATGAAATCTAGTTTTAACTTCCTAAATATTCATTGAAGTATTTTTTAAGTAATTCAACTCCAATTTATTCTTAGTTCTTCCTTTCTTAGTATTAACCAAGTTAGTGCCCAAGAAAACATGTAAGCTCACCATACATAGAACAATAATTAAGCCAAAACTAAAGCATGAGATCCATGGAATTAAGTTAACAAGCAAACATGCCTCTAAAACTAATATAGTGCCATAAACAAGACTTAATAATCATGGTAACTAAGCGAAGAAATGCAACTAGGCCAATTTGCTTAAGTGCTCAATGCATAATATGTGTTATAAGGTGTATCATCTCAAGTGTAAAGTGAATTGGTGACATTTAGGCTTAAATAAAAGGTAGAGAAAGATTTTAATTAGTCATGGTAAGCACAAAATAAAATAAGCCAATTCAAATATAATTCCACCTATATCAAGCCAATAATAAAATGCAATTCCAAACTATATGTAGCTAAGAGTCATGGAATGTAAATGAACATAACTCAATTCAAAATGAAACTCTAAGTAAACCTATGTTTGAGAACAATAAATTTACACCAATTCATGCATATTAATCTCAGCAAGTAAATTGAAGTGTTTAGCATATTAAAAACAAATAAAAATTACCCTTAAAACTTCAAACTGAAAATTGAAAGCTTAAACATCATTTTAGGGCACAAAATGAGCTGTTACATAGGGCAAAGCCCATGTAATGATTGTCCGTCTCAAAATAAGCTTTCTGAAAACATATTATAATAGTCAATCGGACACCTGTAACAAAAGTTATGATCAAAACAGTCCCTATCGTAATAAAAATTGAAACAAATAAAAATGTGTAGGTGAGTGCTTGAGTGTGAATAAGTGAGGGTGTGTGAATTGTTGAGTGAGGGTATGATTTAGTGAATGTATGAGTAAGTATGTGGTGGTGGAGCAAAATAAAAAGGACAGTGGGAATGAATGAAGGAATAACTGAGAAAAGAATTAAATAGGCAGTGGATGGGCAAGTGGACGCGCATGTCTTAAACTCATGAATTAAAAGACAAAAACAAATAACAAACATGCATTAAACTTTAAACTAAAAAAAATAAAAATAAAAAAATAAAAACAATGGCAAAACAAATTATTGAAAATAACATGCAAAACATAAAAAAAAATTGATGAAAATTTAAAGAGAAGAGTTAGAGAAGAAGTTCTGGTTTATCGAGTCCAACTCGGCTCATGTTACTCTCGGGAGGTCAAGCTTGTGATCCAAACATAGGTCTCTCTGGACTTTGCTCCTCATTTTCTCCCATTAGTAGAAGAAACTTGTCATAGTTTATTAAAGCTAGAAACTCCATATCTTTAATAAAATACAAATCCTCCTTTGGCTCATTTATAAAGAACTATACCGGCTCTTCTAGCCTAAATAAATCCTTCAAGCGGACTGAATTCAGCATCTTCACTTGAGAGTTTTTCCTTTCTTACTCCTTTGGTGATGAATTCTCTATAAGAGATCCTACATCCTCTAAATAAATACATGACTTATCTTCAAAAATGAATTGTTCCTCTTGTTCTTTATCGCCTATTAATGAATGATATGTTTCCTTTTCTTTACCATCATCACCTTGAAATTTCATAGAAGCACTCAAAAGTTCTAGCTTAGATTTCAACTTTTCAATTCCTTCCTCTATATCCCTTAATAAATTTTCTTGACTCTTAATTATCTCATCTTGAGTCCTTATATTTTCTTCTTGAATTCTAAACTTTTCCTCTTGAATCCTAAACTTCTCTTCTTGAATTCTAAACTTTTCCTCTTGAGACCTCAATGTAGCCTCCCACTCCTCTTTTTCAGCATAAAATTTCCTTTCCTTTCTTATAAGCAAGTCACAAACATCTTAAATTTTAGAGATAACAGCCTATTGTGTGGCCCTTCATTTTTCTTTTTCAGTCCAAAATTGCTCATCCTTACATATAAGCTGGCTATGAAGACGTTGATTCTCGAAGATACAGGCCTCTTTTGAGTATTGCAGTTTTTGATTCTCTCTTCTCAATTCTTCCATTTGTGCTCTCAAAGTCCAAAGAGAATAAGACTCTTCAGCAATGGATGGTGATGAATAAGGATTTTGTGATTGTGCACGCAATCATTTTATTTCCTCTCTTTCTCTTACTAGATCATTCATTTATTGTTTCAAAAGAAATAATTCATAATCTTGAACCTCATCTTGCATCATCGTGAAAAATATCTAGAATTGTTCCTGCAAAGAATAATCACCAAATAAAAAAAAAACAAACTAAAAATAAAAATTTTAGACTAATTTAATCAAAGATATTAAACAAACAACACCGCTGTTCCCTAGCAACGGTGCCAAAAACTTGATTGGTGTCTAGAAAATGTACTAGATTAGCTAGTAATATAGGAAAATATAAATTAAAACCCCAAATATCGTACCTAAGGGAACATGGATTGCTAAGGATAATATCTATATGTGAATTAAATCTATCTGAGATTGTTTCCCAAATGTTTTTGATTTAAAAGCAAAAATTTAAAAAAATAAACAATGAAACAAAACAAAAGCTAAAATTAACATAAATTAAAAATAAAATAATAACTGGAATTCTCTTGCTAAAGAAACTATCAACCTTAACTTTCATTGTACTGACTTAATTAAAAGGGAAATACCAGTGATTATGGAAAAACTAGTAATAAAGCCAGATATCTTTATTCAAGTATATCATTCTTAGTATTAAACTCATAGACAAATCTAATACTTAGCATGAAAATATAGTTTTAACTTCCTAAATATTCATTGAAGTCTTTTTCGAGTAATTCAACTCCAATTTATTCTTAGTTCTTCCTTTCTTAGTATTAACCAATAAAATTAACACATAATTATCTTATATTTTGGATAATAATCATGCATAAACATTAAAGAGTTAACCCAAGAACATGCAAATCATTAACTATGTTAAAACCAATTTTTAGTTATTTATTCAATAAACCAACAATTAATCTTAACATAATCAAAGATAAGAATATACTTAAAACCAAGAAATAATCAACCAATATTGAAATTAAGCTCAAAATAAAGTCATAACAATGAAAATATAAGTTTTCAAGAATCCATTAGCAAAAGAAGAAAAACTACTTCCTAACATATTTAAAAACTAAAACAATGTTGAAAGAAAAAACACAGAAGAAAAAAACTTGTAAAAACTAAAACTATTGAATTCTTCTAATTGATCCTACTAATTCATCTCCTTCGTTGGTGCTTTAGACTCCTTTTTATAGGCCAAAGTAGTAGTAAAATCCTTCTCAAACTCTAGAAATAAAATGGGAAGCAAATCCTCTTTAAACGAGAAGTCAAGAAAAATCCTTCGTCGAATTGGAGAAGACTGCGTGTGACCACATCTCTTTCTTTGTTATTCCTTACGTGGCCACGCATAGTCTTTTGTAATTCTTCACGTGACCATGGGATTTCCATTGATAACATTCACGTCGCCATGGGTTCTTCTTCGTTCATTTTCAAGTGGCCATGCACAATTCTCCTTTGTGTTTCACGTGGCCATGCACAATTCTCCTTTGTGTTTCACGTGGCCATGCATTGAACTTTTGGACCTCACATCAATTGTCTTGCATGAATTTTCCAATTTTGGGCCACAATTACTTGCCTTTTTTGCAATTAAGTCCTTTTTCTCACAAAATAATCCTGAAAAATACCAAAATTTATAATTAACTCAAAAAACATAAAATTAACCAATTAAACTCAAATTCAACCTAATTAACAAAAAATTAACTTAATTAAACACCTAAAAACATACTAAAAATATCATATGAATCACTATTATCAGTTATATATGTGTGTGTGTGTGTACACACACTCGTGTATATGTATACAACTACATTTATTTATTGTCATTTTTGTAATTTTTGATAGTTACTTTACACAATAAATAAATATATTAGTCCTATATATATACACACGTGTATATATATACACATATATTTATTTATTTTCACATTTTCATTTATTTATTTTATTTTACACTATATATATACACACTATTTTTATTTATTTGTCACTAAACATTATATCTTATTTCTCACTGAACACACGTGCCAAGATGCGAGTGGAGGAATTTGAAGGCCATGACAAATGAGTCATGGTTACTTGAAAATTTGTAATTTAATTTATCTTTTCATTTTATTTAGCAATTAGTCTGCAATATTAAATGATTTTTGAACTTTAACTTAAAAACTCACCAAATGATTTTATACAAGTTTGAGTGGGATTTTTCTATAATAAAAGGCGACCAATGTCCCATTTTTCATCCATAAAATAAATATGTAAAAATGTAAAGACTTTTCTTCGTAAATACAAAATATTTTTATACATACAATTAATCAACATGATTGTTTTAAAGCCATAAGGGGTCAAATATGCCCATTTTTGTTCCAAAAATACACCATAGATTCCTTTTTTTTTTAAATAAATATGCATACATTACTAATGCTCCCATAAAAATGGATATTGTAAATAAACTACCCATTTTATGTATGGTATATTTATTTATCATAATTTTATTATTTTATGCTATAAATTCACAACTTTTTATCCCATGCCTTTATTGCTTTCTATGCCAGACCTTTATTACTTTCAATATAACATGATTTACAGCTTTCTAATGTGATAAAGTGTGCCTTAATTTTCTAGTATGATAACTCACGTGAGAAAAAAGATAAAATAATTAATCCTAAAACCTATTTATAACATTAACCAAATGTATGAATAAGAGTAAGATCTTAAACTTATCTTTGGTTTTGGTCTTATAAGATTACAAATCATTTCCCAATGTTTTTTTAGGTGGCAAGTCTATGATACCTACCTTATGGTATCCAACAGATGTCCTCATAGGTTTATGGCCAAAAATGGAATAAAGGTATCTCAAAATGCTATCTTGTATCTTTTTAAGGCTCAAGACTTGGTGAATTTGGTTGAATCCCTATCCATTATAAAGTGAATGGCTATCACAAGTTAAATAAACCTTAATCCAATCTCAAGTCCTAAAAGTGGGCTTTTGAGAATAAGTTGGATACCAATAAAGGGTTCAGTATGCATCATAGTCAAGCCAGATACAAATCAAGGATTCGATGTGCATCATAATTACAAGTTTGGTGAGCATTAGAGGACGTTCAGTGAAGTTCAGGGACCTATCTTGCCTTATGTACATAAATACCTAAATTCATATTTAGCACACATTCTTTATTTCAATGTAAAATCACACATTTCATGTATAATATGTTATGTTATATCCCTATACATGTGCTTTTATGAATCTAAAAATGTTATAGAAAGTTCAGGCATGTTTTCATAACTTTTTGGAGTTTAAAACTCTTTAATAGGGTGGAACTATTATGTTTTAAAAAATAATTAAAAAATATAATCGTAGGGGAAAATAAAACCCAACAAGATTTATGTGATTCAATTGATTCAATGAGGATGGAACAGTTACCAACCTCTTAAAGCACAGAAAAATCAATTTTATAGTTGTTGTTTTAAGCAAAATAGACACCCTCTACGGTATCCACACTCAAACACAATGAATAGATTTGCCTGGAGTGTTTGCTTCATTTCTTGGCATCTAAGGTTTGATTTTTCTATCCTTTCTCAACGTTATAGAAAATGATTTGTCCTCTCCACCCAAAGTAACGGTTGCCACTCTAATTTAGTATGCTTAATTCAGGTTTAAACTATACATATCACTATATATATAGTTGACCTAACCTTAATTTTAAAAGAGAAAATTTTAACTCCACATTTCTTATTAAAATCAGAAATATTTTATTTCTTATTTAAAATAAGGATTAAAATATTAATTTTAAATTTTTTATATAGTTATTTTTAATTTTAATTTGTCACAAAATAAAATTTAAAATGGTCGAATTAACCCTTAGTCCATTCATCACATTTTATGTGTGTGACCCAATCGGTTCATATTGTATTGGCAATAGGCTCCAATCCCATCATGGGCCCACTTGTCATAAGCGATCTCTAGTAAGAAATTGTGACTACCTAAATAATATGAATATCAATAATTCAATTTTGACCTAATAGAACATGTTATAATCCCTTTATCATACAATATCTTATTTGAACATAAGTCATGGTCCATGTTAAACTTATATAGTCCGATCCATAATGCATTATAGAATGAGTTAACCTAAAAATCCATATTTTTCAGCAGATAGTTTTTTAGTTCAAAATTTGCAAGGTTTTAAGCATGAAAGATGTGATTGTTTGGCCAAGTGGTCTTCTATAAAATTGTGTCTCTATATCTCTAATTTGCATAAAATTAAAAATGAGGTCATTTTGACTTTTATATCAAGAGATATCTTTAAAATACTATAGATTTCTTTTAATGATAGGCCAACAACTATCACTCCCCTTTGAAAAATTTTGGTGCTCTTAAAGGTAGAATAAGGTTCTAGTCTCTTTATAATAATTTTATTTCTATGAGTCTAGTTTATTCTTCAATTATAATCACTCTATTTGGAGATCTGTAACTCAACTTATGCTAAAAAAAATCTGGATAGGTATAGTGAACCTTAAGTCAAATTTTACTAATTGAGCTAAAGTTTTTTTTAATTCATCTTTGTAGCATGTAAAAATAACACTACCTTATTTCCACATGATTTACTTAGTTAATACAATATTTCCTTCTAATTTTAGGCAATAAACATAAGCACGAAAAAATAAAAGTTCCCATACCTCTTTAGAAACAAATTAACTTCACTTTACTCTTTTTGATCTTCCTTTTTTGGTTTACCTTCTACTTGAACATAATTACATAAAATATTAATTATAATCATTTTCATACTTTGGATAGAGTGTAGAAGGAGGAGAATCTATTTCCTACTTAATTCATCAAATAACTTACCTTATTTCAATTTAATTACACAAATCTTCATCCCTTCCTTAATGTCCTTTTAGAACTTAATTTGGGTGAAATTTATATGTGTGAGGAAGATAGAAAATTGAAATTTCCAGCCAAGGTGGTTGACCACTCTTCCTCCCCCTTACATACGCCTTTTTCACACTTTTTAGAATGCACTAATGCCGAATTCCTATTGGCCAACCTTTTTCACCTTTGCTTAATTACAATCTCACCTATAATCTTCCTTTATTTACTTAATTGCATGAGATCTTCACTCACTTATCTTATTAGCACATGATTAACATATATTTATACATGCATAACATAATTAAAATAAGTTACCAAATTTACCTCTAAAAATTACATTAATATTGACTATATCCTGGACTAGACGTAGACTCCCATATCCATTAATATTTACTTCATACACTTCTATAAATATATCATAATCCTAATAGGATATAATTTTGGCCCTTACACCTATTTATCCTTAACTAAGACTTCATAGGCTAAAACTAAATGTTTAAGCAATAATAATAGCATCCTAGAGGCATATTATAGGAGAAATAGGTTTATTATGCATAAACTTGTTCATATGTACTTATCATATAATACAAAGCATTATTATACATATTCTTACTCAAACATATGTTATAATCATATTTTTAATATTATATATATATATAATTCATGAACCTATATATTGAAAAACACATATAATTATTGCCATTCTAACCTTTCAAGCGTGTTTATAAAGTTCCATAAACTTTCAGTCAAGTTTGGGTAACATTAAGTATAACCCACATATAAACTTGAATTAGGGGGCATTTAACATGGCTATTATAAGGCATCTAACATGACTAGATTGATTCCAATCCAGTCGTGTAGATGCTCTAATCCGAAAAGTTTTGTAGATAGTTTTCCTAATCCAATTTTTATAAGGATTTAGGCATAAATAACATGGCTTTTAGGAAAAATATTCTTCTAGATAAATGTTTTATTATGTCTCTAGTTTTTGTATCTATAAAATTGAGGCCATTTAGACTTTTACACTAAATGATATCCTTGAAATACCATAAGCTACTCTAAATGATAAGGAAGTAGCCATAACCCTATTTTAAGCTACCTTTCAGTGGTTTTAAAGGAAAAACCACATTTTAATTCCTCATAAAAGTTTTAGATCTATGTTTATTGTTTAATCTCACATTATAATGATCCAATTTAAAGGTCCATAACATAACTTATACTTAAAACAATCCCAGTAGGTCTTAGAGATCCTACACTAGAATTTGCCCAAAAAACATATCTCCTTATAATCTCCTCATCTATAAACTAGTTTTCAAAGAAAATGCCTTATTTTATGGCCATTGTACTGCATGAAACAAATACTATATTTAAGCATTTATAAGAATTAAGTAAATTACATAAGTGTTAACCAATAACTTTGAAAGACCTATGCTAAATTGAGCCAAATTGTTATCATGGAATTACAATATTTTTTATTTTCCTAGTTTAAATTGCTCTCATTAAAGAGTTTTTATTTATATCCAATTTCTTTTTTGGTATGAGTTTTTACTCTTTCGAACTTTACAAGTTAAGTAATATCTTGGATTAAGAGTGACTCTTGAAGAGGGTTTTATTATTAGTAAGGAAAATAGTGGTAAATGTAAATGCCTAAACTATACAATGGCAAATGTAGGACAAGTAACCTACTAGAAAGAGGTCATGTTTAAGGTGCAATGATTATTGTTTAGTATTAGTATTTGAAGCGATTCTGCAACCTCATGGTCTGGTTGGCTTTATAAGAAAATTAAAGGGGGTATAATCTAATTATGTTACCATTTTTCTTTTTATTGCTTTTTGCAAGTTAGTTATATGTGAAACAAACTATGGCTCACTTAAGAGCATAAGAATTGAGGTGTTTGTTTAAAAAAATGGTACCTTTAACATTCTAGCTTTCGTATTAAGTTACAATTAAGCTACATGAATATGAATAGTAAATGGAAAATTATGTTGGATTGTTTACTACAACATGGAGTGACTTTTAAAAGTAAATATTAGTATACTTATATTAAAACTTGAAAAAAAATTAAAAAAGGTGATCTAAAAGACTATGAAAGGAAAATTTAAGCTTGTTATATATTTTAGCTAGAAAATGTGCATGTTTTGTATAAGAGAGTATTGGTGGTTGATTTGTAACGGTGTTAATAAAACTCTCTAATGATTCTAGTAATATATATATATATATATATATATATATATATATATATATATATATATATATATATATATATATATATCTTGACTAAACTTTTGAACGTTTTTAAATAAGTCACTACCATAGGTTCAAGTCTATAAGTTTATTGACAAATGATTGAACATGACTAAGGAATTTTGTAAATGCTTCTATGACAATTTAGTGTCTTTTGAAATTGGTGTATTGCACCTTTTAAAATATGAATTTGAGATTAATACTCCTTCTGTTTGACACTTGTTAAGGGTATCTTCTGCTCTGTATTGATTTCCCAATTACATAAGCATTGGTAGGCTATATACATATACATATTTATATCTAGGTATTAATTGTGTACGAAAATATGGAATCAAGTGCAAATACTTTTAGTTTACTAGTATGTTGCTTCTATTTTTAGTGAAATCCCTTATTTGCCACCTTAGACAATAACAATAAACTTGATAATGCTTTGCTCTTAATTATTTCTATTAAAGCCTATTACTATCTCGTTCATGTTTTATTAATGTCAGTAAACCTTGAATAACTTATATATTTGAGATATTCCCTATTATATACTAAATTATGTACTATGTTTGTTTGATGATCCATAATTTATTTTTCTATTAAACTTATTTATGTTATATGTTCATTACTATCCAGTATAACAATAACACATGTTAAGTTTTACACTTAATGTTAACTTTACTTTTGTACAACTATAGTCCAGAGTTAGGAAAACTATAGTTAGCCAATTTTAAAGATTAAAATGTAATTTAGGGTATTCTATTTTGTATTTTATCAGTTTAATCTACAAATATGTATTAATTATTGTAAATAAATTAACTAAGATAATTTATGATAACTTTATATCTATAGTTTATTTATCACCCTTGTACCCTCCTAAGGGGTATTAGGATGTGATAATTTAGGGGTATCAGAGCCTAGGTTTAGGCAATTCTTGCCTAAATTAAGTCCTAGTAATCTGTACATGGATAAGTTAGTTACGTAGTTGGCCTATAGCGGTCGTCCCTATCCTAATAGGGTTCGATTATAGAGGGTCTTACAGAAGTGTTAGAGCTATTTGTTATAGACAATTGAGTTAATTAGAACCTTTTCTCCTATTTTTTTTATCTATTTTTCATATTAAGGTAGAATATTTATGGATCTTTAGGGAGGAATTTTATTTGGAAACACTATTTACAATGATTTATGATGACTGATTTGATTCCAAAAAATGATGAATGTTATGTAATTGTGAGATGTAAGATATTTGAAAGCTATTAGTAGTGTTTAAGTTTATTTGACATTGATGTATCTATCTTGAATGAATTCAATAGGAGATGAAGAGAAGTATAAGAGATCGACATTCCAAATCTATGATATACATAGGGTAAAGTACTGATTTTTTTTTTTTTAAAAGAAGATGAAAATAAGAGTATACTGCTAAAGGGATCGAACATGAAGAGTACAATTTAAGCAACTCTAAATGGTAAGAAATTATAGGTATTGTTAATACTTGGTTATGAGTAGGTAATAGCTTAAAGTGTTATTTGCATTTAATCTAGTTGAATTGCTAGAAGAATTGGTTTTAATTATGAACTAGTTTTTGAAGAAAATGCCTAATTTTAATGCCATTATGCTGTATAAAAAAATATTGTATTTGACCATTTAAAAGAATTAAGTAAATTATGCAAATTGTTAGCTAATAACTTTGAGATACCTATGCTAAATTGAGCCAAACTTTATCATGGAATTACAATATTTTTTTATTTTCTTAATTTAATTTGCTCTCATGAAAGAGTTTTTATTTATATCCAATTTCTATTTTGTTATGAGTTTTTACTCTTTTGAACTTTTCAAATTATGTAATGTTTTGGATTAAGAATGACTCTCGATGAGGGTTTCTTTATTAGTAAGGAAAACAGTTGTAAATGTAAATGCCTAAACTATGTAATGGCAAATGTAGGAAAACTATGCTGCTGGAAAGGGGTCATGTTTAAGGAGTAATTATTATTATTTAGTATTAGTATTTAAAGCGATTCTACAACCTCATGGTTTGGTTAGGGTTTGTAAAAAATTAAAGAGGTTTAATCTAATTATGTTACTGCTTTTCTTTTTATTGCTTTTTGCAAGTTATATGTGAAATATACTATAACTAACTTAAGAGCATGAGAATTGAGGTGCTTGTTTAAGTTATAATACTTTCAACATTCTAGCTTTCATATTAATTATAAGTTGTAATTAAGCTATATAAGCATAAATAGTAAATGGAAAACTATGTCAAATTATTTACTACAGCATGGTACTTATGCTAAAACTTGAAAGAAAAACAAAATAGTGAAGGTGATCTAGTAGATTATGAAAAGAAAATTTAAGCTTTTATATATTTTAGCTAGAAAATGTGCATGTGTTGTACATGAGAGTATTGGTCATTGATTTGTAATAATGTAAATAGACTTAAAAGAGTTTTTTATGAAACCTATATAATTTTGAGGTGATAGGTAGATTTAATTAGTTAGTGATCACTTAAGATAGTAACTAAAATTTGAAAAGAAAAGTTTAGAATAAATGTTATAGGTATGAATTTTAAGGGTGAAATTCCTTTAAGTTGGAGACAATTGTAATGCCCTAAATACAACCCTAGTGGTTCTTAGGGATATAGTTGGAAATTATGAATTTTTATGGTAGTTAAGATAATGTAAAAGTTTGGAAAGCGAGTATATACATGCATTTAGCGGTTAAATTGAAATAAGATTTGGAATTGGATTGTGAATTGCTGTTAAATTACTTAATAAGGACCAAAGAGATATTGTACTAAGATTTTTATACGGCTACCAATAAGAAATTAACACCTGAATTTGTAGAATGATTAAGAGTGGTTAAAGTAAAAATTTGTTCTTAAAGGAGGTCGATTATAAAGGAAAAGAAAGAAAAAGAGGAAGAGAGAGGGAAAACCACCATTGTTATCCATCATATTCTCCTTCCTTCCTTCCTTTTATTTCTATCCCAAGTCCTAAGTTTTATTTGAAATTATAAAAAGGAGGTAAGGATGTCAATTCAAGAGTTCGAGTGAGATGATTTTTAGGTGATATAAAATCTTGTCATTCTCATTTCCTTTATTCTGCAAATTTATATATTGAAAACTAGAATTGAATTTAGGGTGTTAATAGGTGGAAATTTCTTTGTTAAGCTGAAGAACAAGGTAAAATTTAAAAGATATGAGCTTGGTATAGAAGTTAGGTTGCTTTCTTCTAGTACGTAAATGAATGATTAATTTTATACTTACCCAAAGTTTAAAGCACTTGATTGTAGTTGTCAAAGGGATTGGTGATTAAGGATGAACTAGAAATTTAGTGTGGACAATTAGGAATTAATGTCATATAGTTCTTCTGCAAGTTCTCTAAAGTTTGTGTGACTTAATGTTGAATAATTCATTAGACTGCTCTTTTCATGTTGAGGATTAGAATGATTTAGGAAGAGTATAGTTGCTAAAATCTGTTAAGTAGGGAATTAGTAAAGAATTCCTAAATTATGCCAAGGATACGTGTTTGCTCATTTATAGGTTTTTAATAGCCTTGGGGTAAAGTTTCATCTTGAAATAAATGAATTGGAAGTAGATAAATTTATAGTTCTAGAACCTAGACTATGTCAGGACTTATGTGGTTGAGCACTTGTGATGTTGTGCCTTAAATGTAAGTGATAAATTGTTGTAAACTAAGCAAAAAATTGTTAGGCAGCGTTAAGAGGAAATCACTTGACCTGATAAAGAAAACTTTGGCTGAATAGAGTCACTATGCATTTTCAATCTAGAAGCTTTAAACCTAGTTGAGATAGAATTTGGTTCAATGGGACACTTGATTAACTTCATTCTAGAAGCGTTTGACCTGGTAGAGACACTTCTCATCCCAATTGAGTCCCTTCAGTTTTGTTTATGTATTTTGTAATTCTTGTCTCTATTCTTTTAAACTATGTCATGTTAATAAAGCTATATAAATTCAACATTAAACTATTTATATGATTAGTAAGTACATTGTCTCTTTTGAAGCTTTATCTTGGGATAAAACAAGAGATCCTATGAAAGTTTAATTGGGTGCTCTCTTCTCTATTGAATCTATTACCATATATATATATATATTCATTCTCTATCTAGATTTTGATAAGTTAAGAGTTAGATCATAGGGTTGTCAAGTTTGGAAGTTCTGTTGTTATAATTGGCCTTAAAGTAACTAGTGCTGTGTTAAAGCCTCAAGATTGTAAGTTATAAACCATCTAAAAACTTTGGTTAGTAAACCATTAATGTTCATGGAAGGTAATCTTAGTTTAGTTGTTGGTATCCTTATAATAGAAGGAATCTAATGCACTTTCTTATGGTAGATCATTAGGAAGGATTAAGAAGGGTATAAAGATGATGATTAGAATCAAGCTAGTTTAAAGGAACAAAAGTAGTAAAGATGATGATTAGTAATTTGACAAGTTTCGAAAGAAGATGATTTATAGAATGCTCTAGACATTAGTAAATATGGTATTCTTATTAAGTTTGGAGGACTTCCCCAAAATGTTTATTGTGAAATGATCAATATAATAGACTTTTTTGTTATTCTGTGTTATATAGGAACTTGTATATAATTAGGTGAATTATGGAAGGAAGTTATCTATAAAGTTTGTTCCCCATTAAGCTTTATAGCTTAGCATGGGTTTGTTTATCCGTGTAGGTTTCAGGATAAGCTCTAGTGGATCGATAGCTAGAGTGGCTAGACAACCCTAAAGAGAGGACCTGGTAGATTGTGGTTGTCTGAGGATTTCCTTATATTATTGGCCAATTATGTTGGGCCTTCTTATTTATAAGTTTGATTTAATTTATTGTGGCATGTAATTATGTCCTATCTTATAATTATTATTCTTTTTGTCTGGTTTTGACTAGGTTTAATTTTTATGATTGATGATTATTCATGATTAGTGAATTAGGGTGTTACACAAATTAATTAAAAATAGGCAAATTCATAAATTCAGGATTAATCAAAGCTGGGAATTAAATTGATAGAAGATTAGTTATGTTTTTGCTAAGAATATGTGTTGTGAGTTACAAGTTAAACATAAAAACTCCTTGCAAGTAATAGGGAATTTTTATCAAACCGACTAAGATGATCATTGTTTCAGCTAGATCATTGAGATTCAGCTCTGTCCCCTTTCATTTATTTCAAGTTGCTTAACTAAAGTTTTAGCTTTTAATTTTTTTAATATTAATTACATGTTTTCCATGTTACATTGATGAAGTGGTAATTCATTCTTACTCTATGAAATATTTATCTATTGGAACCTTCACCTCTTGATCCTAGCAAGTGTGATTGAATAGTTAATTACACCTTCTAATGATTCTTGTAATATATAGGTCTATTGCAAAATGGTTAAGCATGACTATAGAATTTTACAACTACTTATATGACACATTAGTGTCTTTTGAAGTTGGTGTATTGTACCTTCTAAAATATGAATTTAAGGTTAATACCTCTTTTGTTTGACACTCATTGAGGGTGTCTTCTAATCTGTATCCATTTCCCAATTACGTAAGTAGTGGTAGGTTATACACATAAACACACACACACACACATATATATATATATATCTAAGTATTACTTGTGTATGGCCATATGGAATCAAGTGCAAATACTTTTAATTTACTAGCATGTCGCTTTTATTTTGAGGTTTATAGTATTAATGGACACCATGACCTGAGGTAGCTTAGATTAGGATTACCTAATGATAAGGAAACAGCATATTACTAACAACATTTTTTGATCTTGAAGCTTCAATAATGAATTTCTCACACATTTTCAAAGATTTTTCATAAATTTCCAAATGTTTCTAAGTGTTTTAACAAAACATGCATAAAAACCCTTTGCCTCCAATGGTGTTGGACGGTCGTCTGTTGATAACTCCAATTCAATATCTAGTTTTAGTCCCTTTTCAATCTAGTTTTTAGTGCATTTCTAGTGTCTTTTGCTTTGTTTTGCTTGAATTCAATAATCTTTGTTCAAATTTAGTAAATTCTAGCTTTTATATGTTTTGGAGACCTTTTAATGGAATTATGTACTTAATTGCAATTTTTTTAGGTACCTTATGGTCAGTAGGTTTTGCCTCTAACCATGACATATGTCTTTTCTCAAAATGTACCATTTTAAGTATGTCATGGTCAGCAAACATTTGTTTATATATTGGTGTTTACAGTGACTTAGGTATTCCTTCAGTATAGAATCAATAGAAGAATGACCTCATGGTTAGCAAGTTTTTGGTGCTAATCGTGAGATAGTCAAGTTCCAGTCCAGAATGAAAAGAAGAACTATACCACAATAAATAGGTTTTTAGTGCTGACCGTGACCTTTTATCCAAAAGAAAATTTTTACTCTATCACGGTCAGTAGGAATTTTGTGTTGACCATAACCTTATTTTGGGACTATATATAGTAGAATTGTTGTTTGGCAAGGAAGAATTTTTATTTGGAAGGCATTTTGAGTTTCTTTATAGTTTTTTTTTCTAGTTCTAGGGGTTTGCTTTCTTAGTTTCTCTCATTCCTTAGTTTATTTTACACATAGACCTATAGTTTATACATGCAAATAGTTTAGATCTACACAAAAATACATAGATTAAACAAAAATTAGATTAGATACTTAGTTTATCTTATTTTTGAGCTCATTTACATTGAAGTTTTAGAGAAGAAGGTTGGAAAAACTTGGGATTCAGTTGGGTTTTCTTATTCAATTAATTCAAGGTTTATTCTCTCATTTTTCCTCTTTATTTTGTAATGGGTAGTGAGTAGTCTCATAATTGTTTAGGGCATCTTTGAATCCATTATCCCTTATGTGAATATTGAACATTTATGTGTTTATATATATATTAATGGTTTATTTCACTGTTGCTTTATTGTTATTTCATTGATTTTAAATATCTAGATTAAATTTCTAGCTTTGAATGAATGATTTTATCATATATCTTTATCGGATGTTATGCTTGGTTGGTTGAATGCTTTGAATGTATATTTCTCTGCTCTTCTAACAAGGATACTATGATTTTTATATTGTTTTTGAATTGGACTCTTTAAGTTGTAGAATTTTATGGCTTAGGATTAGAGTTTAGAGTGAAATGAATGGGTTTTGGGGTTGGCTCAAGAATGGGAAAGCAAATCGAACCTAGGATGTTAGACCCGTGCTTAGGCTAATCATAGAACTTGCTCTAAAATAGGATATGTTATGGTTAGAATAGCTTGCTCAAGAATGGGATGCTTGGGTTAAGAGGGTTATCCCGATTTCATATATATAATTATAGATTAATTTAATTCACATTTGGATATGGGGAGGATGAGTGAACCCAAGCAACATTTTTATTTTATTGATTTTCATACTTGTTAATTTTTGAATTATTTTATACTATAGAAAATTATTGCAAGTTTATTTTTAGCCAAATTCTGAATTTACACTTTAGTTATTTATTTTCTGCATTTTAATAGTTGATAGCATAATACACAACAAAAATTTGGAAATTTTTTAACATACATATGATTTTCATTACTTGCATCCTCAATTCCTTGGGTATAATATTCGTGGGTCTTAAATTAAGCATCCTATATTACTTGCTGATTCAGTAAACTTGCTAAGGTTGCACCATGTTTTTGGCTATATTGCCGAGGATTGGTATGTTTGTGAGTTTTGATTGTTACTTATATATATTTTCTTCTTCTTATTTTTTTTCTTATTATTTTTTTCAGGTGATTCGTAATTTATGAGTAGATTGAGACAAGAACAATTAGCACCTTATGACCCTAAAATCGAGAGGACTCTATACCAAAGAATGAGAGAAAATAGAGAGAACAACATGAATGTATTTCCTCCTATTAGTGAATTTCCTCCTAAGGATTAAGAAGTGCCAAGGGCATAAGGAGAAATTCCTGTTAGATAAAGAGAGGAGGTGCCTAGGCAGAGGACAATTAGAGACTATGTAATGCTTAGGTAAAATGAGGATCATAGAATAATTGTGTTGCCAAGATATGTACAGTTCGAGGTCAATCCATCCACCATGACTATGGTGCAAAGGAATCAGTTCTTCAGCTCAAAACTAGAGGATCTCTCTCAACACCTCGATGTATTCTTTGAAGTGAGTGACACCATTTGAATTCTGGGAGTTACATTAGCTGCAATTCGGCTGAAATTGTTCCCTTTCACCTTAATTGGAAAAGTAAAAGAATGGCCCTAGATGTCGCCGAGTTAGTGAATTTGGATATGGGAGCAATTACAGGAGAAGTTTCTAATTAAGTTTTTCCCCTCTATAAAAATAGTAATCATTCATAACAACATTATGGGCTTCCATCTATTAAATAAGAAACCTTTCTATGAAGCATGGGAGAGATATAAAAGAGTGTTAAGGAGCTATCCACACCATGAGGTGGCTGTTCACCAACTCATGATGATCTTTTATGCCAAAGTAAACCCAACCATTAGATCACTCTTGGATGCGACATTTGGCGGCTCATTTTTGAACGAAGTACTGGAAGAGGTTTTTCATTTGTTAAATGAAATGGCTGTAAATGATTCGAAATGGCCAACTCCAAAAGCAGTCCTAAGGAAGCAAGGTGTGTATAATGTGGTTGAAGTTGTAATGTTGAAAGCACAATTAGAGATAATGAGGAACTAAATACGTTAAAAGTAATGAATGTGACTATAGTTTCTTGAGATTGTGTGGCATATGAGAGTGGACCATATGGGAAAGATAGTGGAATTATGGGGGATGTTAATGCAGTGGGGGATTATATAATAAATGATCCCTATAGCAATACATACAATCCGGGTTGGAGGAAATACCTAAAATTTTCTTGGAACGAGGGAAATCAGAATGCTTTATCTTCTAAACCTTAACCAGGAGCCCTATTTAATCAAAATGACCACTATAACCATAGTCAAACTTACCAACCATAAGCCATAATCACTATCAAACTCCATATCCATCCCACTACCACTAAAACCAAGGTTCAAATCAACACCAACACCAAGGCCAAATTCAAAATCCAAATTTTAACCAAGCCTACCATCCATTGGGGTTCCAACCAAAACCACCCATTAAAGAAAAAAAATAAATCTAAAAAATATATTTGCAAGCTACATGAATAGCCAGTAATAGTTCATGTTGGGCCGAGAAATAAGATGGAAATTCCAAAAGTAGTGGAATAGAAACAAAGATGCCTTAATGAGGAACTTAGAGATGCAAATTAGGTAATTGACAAATTCTTTATCCACAAAACCAGTTAGAACTTTTCCATCAAATGTTGATCGAAAACCAAAGGAGAAATCCAAAGTAATCACTCTAAATAGTGGTAAAGAGGTAGTGTGAAAAAAAAGGTAAAATAACTTCGCCATCATCATTATTAAGAAAGGAGGAGTCGACATAAAAGGTAAGTAACTATAACTCTAGAGTAGAGGAGAATGTAGAGGATCCTACAATTGATAAGGGTAAAAACATAGTGAATCCCAATGTAGAGGATTTTGATATAAATAGGGTGCAATTTCCTACTGTAGCTAGGAAAAAGATGAAAAATGAGCAATTGGCTAGGCTTTTAAAAATGTTTAAGAAATTACATAATAACTTGCCTTTTTGCCAAAGCCCTAACTCACATGCCTAATTATGGTTAATTCATGAAATAACTTTCTTATAACAAAAAGAAATTAGAAGGGTGTGGGACTGTGCAACTTACTGATAATTTTAGTGTAATAATTATGAACAAAATTTCAAAAAAAAATGAAAGATCCAGGTAGATTCAATTTACCCTGTGAAATTGGTGAGACTTTTATTTGTAATGCTTTGTGTGACCTAAGAGCCAGCATTAACTTAATGCCAAATTTCATGTGCAGTAAACTTAATCTATGAGATCTCAAGGAGATGAGGATAAGGCTACAACTAGTAGATAAGTCAATAAGGAAATTGAGAGGGGTGATATAAGACTTATTAGTAAAGGTGAAAAAATTTATTTTCCTATGGACTTTGTATTAAAAGAGATGGAAGAAGATAGGAAAGTGCCACTTATTGTGGGAAGACCATTTTTGAATATGGTGAAAGCCTTAATTGATGTATATGGTCAAAAGGTCACCCTATGGTTTAACAATGAAGAGTTGGTGGTGGACATGAACAAAGCTTAAAAATATCTATCAAATGATTTAGAGAAGTGAATTTATTTTATGGATAAGGTAGATGATGTGTAGAGGAAACTCAGAAAGAGGTGTTGCTAGATGACCCATTGGATTTAAGATTAATGCATTCATTGGAGAATGAAGAATTGGATGAAGCATGAGGAGAATTGGTAGCAGCAGTAGGGAAGGAATGTAAAGAGGAGGAATCAAAGGAAGAAGGGTTTACACCAAAAAAAAGAGATTTAAAAATTGAACTTAAAGCTCTCCCTCCACATTTGAAGTGCATATTTCTAGAGCATAAAACATAAGCAGTGATTATTTCTTCTACATTGATTGGTTTAAAAAAGGAGATGTTGCTTGAAGTGTTAAAAAAACACAACGAAGTGATTGGCTAGGAGACATCGAACTTGAAAGGGATTAACCCAAGCTATTACACCCATCGGATCTAATAAAGGAGAAATGCAAAGCAGTAGCTTAACCCTAAAGAAGGCTTAACCTAACAATGCAAGAAATAGTAAAGAAAGAGGTATTCAATCTCCTCAACTCAGGTATAATCTGTCCTATCTCAGATAGTGAATGGGTTAGCTTAGTGCAATGCGTTCCAAAAAAAAGAGGAATAATAGTGGTCAAGAATGAGCTTGCTGAACTCATTCCAACTCATACAGTTACAAGTTGGAGAGTCTGTATAGATTATAAACGTATGAATAACGCCATTAGGAAAGATCATTTTCAATTGCCATTTGTTGATAAGATGCTAGAAAGGCTAGAAAGGAATAGGTTTTATTATTTTTTAGACGGGTACTCAGGATATTTACAAATCCTTATAGGCCCAAAAAAACTAGGAAAAATGATCTTTACCTACCCTGATGGCATATTTTCTTATAGGAGAATGCCCTTAGGATTGTTTAATGCACCGACTATGTTTCAACAATGCATGATGGTAATACTTCATGACATCATAGATAAATTTATGGAGGTTTTTATCAATGACTTCACCATATATGGAAGAGACTTTAAGAGCTATTTAAAGCATATTGATTTTGTGTTAAAGAGGTGTGAGAAAACTAACCTAGTGTTGAATTAGGAGAAATGTCATTTTATGGTGAAAAAAGGCATTGTATTAGAACACAATATTTTAAAAAAAAAGGGATATAGGTGGATATATCCAAGATAGAAGTCATAGAGAAACTCCTACCCCAACTAATTTTAAGAGAATTAGAAGCTTTTTAGGTCATGTGGGTTTTTATCATAGGTTTATCAAAGATTTTTCAAAAATTTCTAAACCCTTATCTAATTTGTTAATTAAGGATGCTCCTATTGATTTTACTGATGAGTGTTTGCAGACATTTAAGACTTTAAAGAAGAGGCTTATTTCATCTTTGGTTATTGTTTCTCCGTATGGGGATTCACCTTTTGAACTAATGTGTGATGCAAGTGATTTTGCAGTAGGGGCAGTGCTTGGACAAAGGAGGGAAAAGATATTTTGTGCAATTTACTATGCAAGTCATACCTTGATTAGTGCTTAAATCAACTACACAACAACTAAAAAAGAGCTTCTTACAATTGTTTTCGTATTTGACAAGTTCAGACTATACTTGCTAAGAGCAAATATTATGGTGTTGTCAGATCACGCAGCATTAAGGCATCTCTTTTCCAAGAAGGAGTCAATACTGAGATTTATTAGATGGGTACTCCTATTACAAGAATTTAACCTGGAGATTGAGGATAAAAAGGGATGAAAAATTTTATGGTCGACTATCTCTCTTGGCTAGAGAACGATCACATTGAAAAAAGGAGATTTTATATTTATTCCCTGATCAACATATACATACTTTGTTTCTGTGTGAAGTTGCGGTTCCTTGGTTTGCTAATTTGGCTAATTTTCTCGTAGGTGGATATATGCCAAGGGGTTACATATGGCAATAGTGGAAGAAGTTAAAAATAGGTGTAAAGCACTACATTTAGGATGACCCTTATCTCTTTCGTCTATGTGATGATCAAGTGTTAAGGAGATGCATACCAAATGAGAAATAAGGAGAGATCGTTAAAGCATGTTATAGCGGGGAAGTTTGTGGACAACATGGACCTAATAGAACGGTATCCAAAATTCTTTTCCATAGATTTTATTAGCCTACCTTATTTAATGATGTAAAAATATTTATTTAATCTCGTGGTCATTGTCAAAAGGTAGGGAATATTTATAAAAGGGATGAAATGCTGTTAACCAATGTACTTGAAGTAGAATTGTTTGATTTGTGGTGAATAGATTTTTTGGAACCTTTCTTGGTATCCTACGGGTTTGAATATGTTTTAGTTATAACACCCTAATCTACTAACTGATGGGGATTTATTTAAACCCTTAGTCTCACTAGACTGCGTATAGGATGAGTAGGGTATCGTTTCAAAGGAAACGGGGTAAATTTTATATTGATGTAACAACAAGTAAATGGATAGGTAACAATTTCAATTAAAATCATGCAATTAATGTAAATACTAAAATACTTAAAACATATTAAGTTAATTTTGGATAATAGATTACTTAAAAGATGGGATGAACATACATTATAACCAAATAAAGAAGTTCATCTTTGAATTAATTAACAATTGTATGAATGGTATGAATGGAGAATTTAGCCAAGATTCTTTAAAGCAATTCTCATTGTCAATAAAGATGTTCTTACTTAAAGTCTATTAGCATTCTCATGTCATTATAGAGATAAATAAAAACTATGAAGTTCTATGCCAATTCTTTAACCCCTCAAAGTGAATTCCTTATCTCTAAATGAATTCAATGCTTTAAGTAAATTCATTTATTTTTCCATCAAAGAATTCCAATTCTCATTGTGAATTAAATGACTAACATGCTAATTATGGTGATCAAGCATAATAAGCAAATCAAAGCACTCAAATAAACTTAAATCATACTTCACACATAAGGAGAATAAACATTCATTAGACAAAAATAAGTAGATGACTAACAACTTAAATTAAATAGTTATAATGTACCAAAAGAACTTAGCCATAAACAAAATTACAATAAAAATGAAATAAGAGACAAGAAAACATCACTCCCCAGGGTTTACTTTCTATTTTGACCTTCTGATAAATCTCTTATTCCTTTGGCTTTGCTCTTTTGTCATCCTCTAAAACTAAGTAAAAATGAAAAATATCCAAAACAACTCAAAATGTTCTTAAGAAAATAGTAAAAGAATTCTTTAATTTTTTTTCCATCCTCCCTGTAGAGTTTTTCTCCCATATATATAGAGCTTGACTCTACAGATATGTCCCTTAAGAAATCACGAAAGGTTGCTCTGAAAGGACATGATGTATGGTTGAAAGATAGGGTGCAAAAGATACAACTTTTGAGGAACAGGTGCATTGTCCGACTCGTGAGCCTCCTCACGAGTCGTGATCCCTTCTTCTATTCTTCTGGACTCATAAGCCTAATGTCGACTAGTGAACCTTTTCACGACTCGTGATTTTGTTGCCGAGTCGTGAGCCCTTCTTCTCTACTTTACTCGTGAGCTGCCTTCCGTCTCATGATCTCTTGTCCGAGTCTTGATCCCTTTCACAACTCGTGATCTTCTTCTTTGAAACTTCACCAGATTCTTCATTTTCTTCACACTTCACCAACTTTTTCCCAAAAACAGAAATAAACACATAAATTGGACATAAACATATAAAAATACATATAGTATTACATACTTAACTACATAAATAAGAGAAAAACACATACTAAAAGGTAGACATTTTACATGTTATCACTAACCATGCATAATCATCAATAATCATCATAAGCCTAGCAAAGATCGGGCATAAAGGACAATAAATAATAATAGTACAAGTCATAATTACATGCCACCATAACTAAGACAAAACTAAAAAAAATAAAGAGACATAACAGAATAAAATATAACCTTTCCTCAATCTATCTCATCATAGTCACCATTATACATGATTTTCATAAGGAAATATGAAAGTATGGGTCTTACTGTTAAAAGTCTTTATAACGTTAAATGCATATCCATATACATATAAATGCAACTTGAATCATGGAAATACGTGTTTTTTCTATTTATACTTGTTCACATATTAAGCCAGACCACTTATCATAGCATAGATACATCAACAATAAGTAATGCATTTATCTACTTCATAAAAAATTCTCAATGACATACCTTGTTCTTGTTCACTTGGAGTATCTTCAATAACATATCATAGTCAATCATATCAACACATAATCACTTAAACCATATTTAAGTAGGTATGAGTGATATAATAGGATGAATACACTAATTACATCCTTAGGTCAACACTTGTTCTTAGTTAAGTCCTTAGTGCATTTTTATAGTCTATTAGATCACGAACAATAGGTTATATACCCTAACGTGATCATATATGTATCAAATCATCATACTTGTACATTTTATCTTATATTATCTTACCCTCAGGTATGGTTATGTAGTATTATCCCATCTCATATGGCAACATACTACTTATGGGTATAAGGCTTACATAGTAAAATACATGGCATAAGCAAACAGACAAGCATGTTTCTCTATATCAAGGCTAATCACTACCTTCCATTATGACTTAAGGCATAACTTAACTTCATGGCCTCATGACTAAGCCTAAAAAGAAATGCCCTACTCTTTCAACTTAAACTTATAACGTTGCAATCCATCGTCTTATTGTCACTAGGCCACATCATAATATTTTCATGTCATGCAAATACATGTCAATACATAACATTTGAGCAAGATGATTTATTTGATAGGTCAAATGTAAGGACCCTAACATGACCCTAATCTAATTTACATATTTGAATGGGATTTTTATTTGATTAAGATTAAATTAAATGAGGAATTTGTATAAGTATGGGTCAAGAGGGGGTAAATTATCATGATATTATGTTTTACATGAAAATAAAATTTTAAAGCATGGTTTAATGTTAATTAAGGGTGCAATTGAAGTAAAAGGTGTTAAGTTGGGGTAAATGTATGTTTTGGAAACTTAATGGTCAAATGTGGATAGAAATGATGGTTTAAATCCTTCTAAATTTTACATTATAATTTGTTCTAAATGACAATCCACACGATTTGGTTTTTAAAATAGCCTGTAGTACTTTTCAAATAACTCAAGCTATAGGTCAGATATGGAGATGAATTTTGATGCTCTGGAAACTAGACACACAAGGGGATAAAATTTTAGAAGATCATATTGACTAAATATGACTTTTTCCTTTCCAAGTGTTGCTCACAAGTTAAGTCCGGTATGCTGCCCTATACAGATTGTTGATGCACTTGACTTTATGACTACTAATTAAATTGAGACAAATAGTTGTTTTTTTGATAGTAAAATAGAATTAGACAGGGCATGTAATATGACTATCAATGAAAGAATTATATGCATACATGTACATTCATTATGCATGTGAATATAGATTAATGATGAAATACCTAACCTATACATGTTGATAATGGTGAATTATATGATATTTTTAGTGTGTTTTTAGGTATTTAATTAAGTTAATTTTGTGTTAATTAGGTTTAATTTGAGTTTAATTTGTTATTTTTATGTTTTTGGAGTTAATTGTAAATTTTGGTGTTTTTCAGGGTTATTTTGCAAGAAAAAGGACTTAATTGTAAAAAGGGCAAAAATTTGGGCCAAAACTGTAAATTTGGAAGTTTAGGCGAGAAAACAAGCTTCAGTCCCGAGCCTTGACACGTGACCACGTGAAGGCATTGAAGAATTTGAGCCGTGGCCACGTGAAGAAGTATACATGAAGAACCGTGACCACGTGAAGAAAAAGAATGCAAGAACCCATGGCCACGTGATTTTCTTCACAAACTAACACATGGCCACGTGTGAAAATACACTAGGGAACACATGGCCACGTGATGCTTTTCCAACTCGACGAAGGATTCTCCCGAGCTTCCTGTTTTGGACAGAATTTGCTTCCTATTTGATTCTAAGAGTTTGAGAAGGAATCCACAACATCTTTTGCCTATAAATAGCAGTCTAAAACACCAAAGAAGGGAAATTAAGATCGGATTAGAGAATTAGGGATTAATCTTAGAATTTAGCTTAGTTTACTTTATGTGTTCTTATATTTTTATTTTTTCTTTTCAACTTTGTCTTTAGTTTTCAATTATGTTTAGGAAGTAGTTTTTCTTCTTTTGCTAATGGAACTTTGAAAACTTACATTTTCATTGTTATGACTTTATTTTGAGCTTAATTTCAATATCGGTTGATTATTTCTTGGTTTTAAACATATTCTTATCTTTGATTGTGTTGAGATTGGTTGTTGGTTTATTGAATAAATAACTAAGAAATGGTTTTGACATAGTTAATGATTTGCATGTTCTTGGGTTAACTCTTTAATGTTTATGCATGATTATTATCCGAAATATGAAATAATTATGTATGAATTTTATTGGTTAATACTAAGAGAGGAAGAACTAAGAATGGGTAAAAGTTAAATCTCTTGAGAAAGGCTTTAATAGACATCTAGGAGGATTAATTCAGACTTTTATGCTAAGTGTTGAATTGTTCTGAATAAGGGAGTTTAATGCTTAGAATGATAATCTTGAATAAAGTTATCTGGTCTTATTTATCTGAATTCTTCATAATTACTGGTGTTATTCTTTGAATTTAAGTCATTACAATGAAAGTAAAGGTGGATAGTTTCCTTAGCAAGAGAATTCCAGTTATTGTTTTGTTTTTAATTCATGTTTTAGCTTTTGTTTTGTTTAATTGTTTATTTTGTTTAATTTTTGCTTCTAAATCAAAAACATTTGGGAAACAATTTTGGATTAATTTAATTCATACATAGATATTATCCTTAGCAATCCATGTTCCCTTGGGTACGATATTTGGGGTCTTAATCTATATTTCCCTGTATTACTAGCCGATCTAGTACACTTGCTAGACACCGGTCACATGTAATTAAACTTGTACATGATTGTCATGTGCCTAATTGATGTGTACATATGTAATCCTATGATATGAAAGTGCACATGATCTAAAGGGCCAACTACTGACTGTTAATCTTGATGTAGGATGTATTTGTAATAGTATTATCATATGTTTTGCTTTATGGCCAATTATGTTATAAGATGTATATAACTTGAGAAATGTTGTAACTCACTAGTAGTAAAACTAAGAAGAGTATGCATGCATGTGATATACATAAGTAATATTCATATAGTATAGTATGCATGATATTAAGTATGAAATGCAATACAGGAATAGACTAGTAGCACATACATAAGTATATGAACCGTATGACATGATTAAGGGCAAAATGATAGTTAAACAAATATATTGCATATGTATGATTAATAGTAATCAAATTATTAGTTAAATAGGGTTTTGCTTAGAGGGTCCTATAATTTGTGGTATCAGAGCCTAAGTTTAGCCTTTTCTGGGTAAAAATGAACCTAGGATTCTATAGTATGATATAGTGTTTTGTTGGCCTGATGCAGAAGTCGCTATTTTCTTATAGATTGAAGATGAAGAGCTCTCGAGATGCTTTTGAGGAATGGGCTGAAAGTAACAAGCAGGTTAGAACCAATCCCTCCAATCCTGGATCTTCATCATCAATCCAAATAAGGTTCCAGCAGCCATCCCTACAGAGGCATTGTTAAAGATATCATAGGATATGGATCAAATTCTTCAAAGGATGACTGCACCTAAAGTTCCAATATCTGAAATTAGCAAGCATGGTGCTGAAGAGTTTTTAGGTACTAATCTGGAACAGTCTGAGGAAGCTGAATTTTTGCTGGAAAAGCTAGAGAGATTTTTTGATGAAATCCACTGTCCAGTGGGTCATAAGGCATCTTGTGTTGTGTCTTTATTACAGGGGGCTGCTTATGATTGGTGGAAGTTAGTGTTGAAGCAAACCCAATTACCAGATCCTCTTACATGAAAATTTTTTCACAGCTGAATTCAAGAAAAAAGTATGTTACTGAGGCATACAAGCAAGAGAAGTTAAAGCAGTTCCTCAACTTGAAGCAGAGAGCTATGTCTGTGGCTGAATATGAGAAAGAATTTAGTCACTTGTGCAAATATGTTCCTGATGAGATTTTAACTGATGCTTTTAAATGTAGACAGTTTGAAGATGGGTTAAATGATCGTATCAGAGAAAAGTTAATTGGATCTACATCTTTGCAAGTGGTTAACTTCATTCAACTGGTTACAGCAGCCTTAACGAATTGAAAAGAATGAAATTGCAAAATGAGAGAAAGAATAGAGAAGGAATGGGTCCAAGGGTTGATCTTTCACAAGAAAGAGAGCTAGAGTCGCTCAAGGAAATCAGCCAGCTGAGTCCGGCTATAGTTTTACAAAAAGGGATAGAAGACAAGAATCTTCTGCAGTATCTAAGTTGGGAAAGGGAGCTTCAGGGAAACATAGTGGGGGGCAACCTCCAGTGTGTCCCCATTGTTATAGGAAACATTGGAATAGTTGTAGGAAATTGACTGGGGCATGTTTCAAGTGTGGTGGTACCGATCACTTCATGGAAAATTGTCCTTCGAAGAGGGATCAGGATGTTGGACAGTAGGGCAGTAGAGGAACTTATAATGCACCATCTTTAGGTAGAGGTAGAGGAAGAGGGACATGGGGAATCGAGGCATCAGGGGATCCCAGTCCAGGAACATTTCTAAATCAATTGACAGGCCCATAACTCTAGTTGTTCCTACTCGAGCTTATGCAATGAAAGTTAGAGAGGATCAGAGTGCTCCAGAAGTTATCAGCTGTATTTTCTCTCTCTTTGATTCTAACATACATGTATTGATTGATCCCGTTCCACTCATTCTTATATTGCACTGGGGATATGGGTAGAAATGAGTCTACTATACATGAACTGGAATATAATACTGTGTAACCAACCCTTTAGGTCACATTGTTGTTGTTAATAGAGTGCATAAACAGTGTCCTATTGTAATTCGAGGGAAAGAATTTCTTACTGATCTTATTGAATTTCCATTTTGGGAGTTTGATATTATACTGGGTATGGATTGGCTGTCTAGACATCATGCAGTGATTAATTATAAAGCTAAAACTGTAACTCTTATTGGTGCTGATGGTAAAGAAACTTTAGTTCGGGGCATTCGATCTAAACCCATAGCTAATGTAATAACAGCTATACAAGCTAAGTGATTTCTGAGAAAAGGGTGTGAAGCTTTCTTAGCTCTTGTGCTTGATTCAAGAAAAGAGATTGTGAATCTCCAAGAGATTCCAGTGGTGAAAGAATTTCCTAATGTGTTCCCTGAAGACTTACCTAGTCTTCCACCTGATAGGGATGTTGAATTGTCTATAGAAATTCTACCTCGTATAGCTCCTATTTCAAAGGCATCCTACAGGATGGCTCCTTTGAATTGAAGGAACTAAAGATTCAACTACAGGAGTTGCTTGACAAAGGCTTCATTAGGCCTAGTGCATCACCTTGGGGTGCACCTGTATTATTTGTGAAGAAAAAAGATGGGTCTTTGAGGATGTGTATAGATTACAGATAGTTAAATAGGGTAATAGTGAAAAATAAGTACCCTTTACCTAGAATTGAAGATTTATTTGATCAGTTGAAAGGTGCTGGAGTGTTTTCCAAGATTGATTTGCGAACGGGTTATTTATCAACTTCGGGTTAAGGATGTGGATGTTTCCAAAATAGCCTTTAGAACCCGATATGGGCATTATGAGTTTCTGGTGATGCCATTTGGGTTAACAAATGCACCGCTGTGTTTATGGATCTTATGAATAGGGTATTTAGACCCCACTTGGATTAATTTGTTGTTGTATTCATATATGACATTTTGGTGTATTCGAGAAATGAAGCGAAACATGTTGAACACTTGAGAATTGTTTTACAGACTCTGAGGGAGAACAAGTTATATGCTAAGCTAAGAAAATGTGATTTTTGGCTTAAGGAATTTTCTTTCCTTGGTCATGTGGTATCTTTTGAAGGCATTAGAGTGGATCAGTAAAAATTGAGGCTATAGTGAATTGGAAGCCGCCTCGAAATGTGACAGAAGTGAGAAGTTTTCTGGGCTTAGCAGGTTATTACCGTCATTTTGTGAAAGGCTTTTCAGTTATAGCTGCACCACTCACTAAACTGTTGAGAAAGGGCATACAGTTTGAGTGGACTGACCAGTGTCAGGCAAGCTTTGATCAGTTAAAGAAATTTTTGACAGAGCTCCAGTTTTGACACAACCAGTTACAGGAAAGGAGTATGCTATGTATAGTGATGCTTCCAGAGTTGGCTTGGTGTATGTGTTAATGCAAGATGGTAAAGTAATTGCTTATGCATCTAGGCAGTTGAAGCAGCATGAGCAAAACTATCCAACCCATAACCTAGAGTTAGCAGCAGAACTGTTTGCCTTAAAAATTTGGCGACATTATTTGTATGGGGAAAAGTACAGAATCTATACAGATCACAAGAGTCTCAAATATTTTCTCACTCAAAAGGAACTTAACTTGAGGCAGCGAAGATGGTTAGAACTATTTAAAGATTATGATTGTATAGTGGATTACATTCGGGCAAAGCTAATGTTGTAGCTGATGCCTTAAGTCATAAAATGATGGCTGCTATGATTGCATATCACTGTAGATGGAAACTTGCATATGATGGTGCTTTAATAGCACAGTTGAAGGTTAGACCGTGTTTAAAGCAAGCAGTGATCGATGCTCAGAACATGATGAAAGGTTACAACAGATTTCGAAGTCCTCGCATAAGGGGACCCAGTCTGAGTATTCAGTAAAAGAGGATGGGGTGTGTATTACCAGAATAGATTGTATGTTCCTGATGACAAAGAATTAAGAAGAACAGTATTGAATGAGGCTCACAATACAGTATTTACTATGCACCCTGGTGGAATAAGATGTACCAAGATTTGAAACAATGTTATTGGTGGCCTGGCATGAAGAAAGATGTGGTAGCATATGTCTCCAAATGTTTGACTTGTCAGTAGGTGAAAGCAGAGCACCAGTTACCCTTTGGTTTGTTGAATCCCATCCAAATCCCACAGTGGAAATGGGAGGATATCACCATGGACTTTGTAACAAGATTGCCCCTTACACAGAAAAAGCATGATGCAGTGTGGGTTATAGTTGATAAGCTGACTAAATCAGCTCATTTCATACTAGTTCGGATGGATTACCCTATGCATAAACTGGCATAACTTTATGTAAATGAGATTGTTAGACTGCATGGCATTTCGGTGTCAATAATCTCTGATCGAGATCCGAGATTCACATCGAGATTCTGGCAGAGTTTCCAACAAGCACTAAGAACTCAGCTCCGTTACAGTACATCATTCCACCCTCAGACGGATGGTCAATCTGAATGGGTTATCCAAATCTTAGAAAACATGATGAGAGGTTGTGTTTTGGATTTTGCAGGAAGTTGGGATAGATATTTAGCTTTAATGGAGTTCACTAACAATAACAGTTATCAAAGGAGCATCGAGATGGCACCTTATGAGGCCTTGTATAGCCGAAAATGTAGAACTCCTATTTACTGGACTGAATTATCGGAGCGCTGAGTCATTGGTCCAGATATTGTTAAAGATACAGAAGAAAGGGTATAAGTTATCAAGCAGAGATTGAAGGAAGCTAGTGATAGACAAAAGTCGTATGCTGATTTAAAAAGGAAAGACATTGAATATCAAGTGGGTGACAAAGTGTTTTTAAATGTGTCCCCTTGGAGAAAAGTATTGAGATTTGGGAAAAAGGGTAAATTGAGCCCGAGGTTTATCGGCCCATATGAGATTCTTCAAAGAGTTGGGCCAGTGGCATATAGGTTGGCTCTCCTAGTGGAACTAGCCAAACTTCATGATGTGTTTCATGTTTCTATGCTTCAAAGATATCGATCAGATGAATCCCATGTGATACCAGTTCAAGATGTGCAAGTACAGCCGGATTTCACTTATGATGAAGAGCCTATAGCAATTCTGGCTAGAGAAGTTAGACAGCTCAGGAATAAGTAAATTTCACTTGTTAAAGTGCTCTGCCAACATCACGATTTACAAGAAGTTACTTGGGAGCTAGAAACAACTATGAAGGAACAACATCCTCACTTATTCAAAGTAGGTATGAATTTCGGGGACAAAATTCTCAAGGGGAGAGAATTGTAAGGCCCCTAACATGACCCTAATCTAATTTGCATATTTGAATGGGATTTTTATTTGATTAAGATTAAATTAAATGAGGAATTTGTATAAGTATGGGTTAAAAGGGGGTAAATTATCATGATATTATGTTTTGCATGAAAATAAAATTTTAAAGCATGGTTTAATGTTAATTAAGGGTGCAATTGAAGTAAAAGGTGTTAAGTTGGGGTAAATGTATTGTTTTGGAAACTCAAGGGTCAAATGTGGATAGAAATGATTGTTTAAAGGTCAATTTGAGAGAAGGAATATATGGATAGGTTAATGTTTGAAAGGAATTAAATGGAGAGGTTAAAGTTTAACATGCGAAGATTTGCTAGGTTAGTGTGTAGCATGCAAAAGGTTAAAGGACTAAAGAGGGAATTATCCTTTGCTATTATAAAAAGCCGACTTTGAAGAGAGAGAAGAAAGAATGGAACGACATTTCTTCAAGAAAAACACAGAAATGTTTCTTTCTCTCTCTTTTATGATTCAAAGTTAATACCTTAAGTAATCTTGAAGAGGAAATTGTGCATGTTGGTTAATCAAGAGTATAATGCATTAAACTTAAGGTAATTAAATTGTTAATTGGACCTTTCATCATCATCATCTTCTTCTTTTCATTTTGACTGAAAAGAACGTTAACAGCGCTGGAAACTTGTATGTCATTCATTTTGTGAAGGAGAAGAGGAAGTAAAGAAGAGCAAAGGAAAGGGTATTGCTAGAGGTTGAAGACTTTGGGTTTGTCAGCCAAGGTATGGGAATTTAGGCTATTCATAGTGCATGTGAAATTGATTGTTGGAACTGGGTAGGATTTACAGAATTTAAAGTTACGTTTTGATGAATTTTATTGATGTGAGGTTGAAGAAGACTGTCCTTACCGAGTCATGAATGTCTTCACGAGTCATGAACTTTTGTTCGACTCGTGAAGTTCTTCACGAGTCGTGCATCTTCTTCCAATGTTGGGTCACTCGTGAAGCTCTTCATGAGTCATGAACATTAGTCCGACTTGTGAAGCTCTTCACAAGTCATGAAGTATAGTTTTTCTTCTCCACTCGTGAAACTCTTCACGAGACGTGAGCTTTTGCCTTATAAGCTTCACTCGTGAACCTCTTTACGAGTCAAACATATCATCACGACTGAATGACCTGTCTGGAATATTTTGCTCATAAGTTGAGTTATAGAACAGTAAATTGAATGATTCTTTTTGCATTGGAAAATAGACTTCTTACCTATATTTCATGTGAAGTAACCTAGACTTGAATCTGCCTTTATGTCCATGGAATTTAAGATTGAATCCGGACTAGTTCCTTAGACTGCACACAAAAACAGAATTCACAATAATGGGCATATCTTTTTATAGAGAGGTTGAAATGTTACAAAATGAAATTTTGGAAAAAATTAGAGACATGAAAGTCTAACTTTGATGAAGAAATGCTGGTTTAAATCCTTCTAAATTTTACATTATAATTTGTTCTAAATGACAGTCCATATGATTTGGTTTTTAAAACAGCCTGTAGTACTTTTCAAATAACTCAAGCTATAGGTCAGATATGGAGATGAATTTTGATGCTCTGGAAACTAGACACATAGGGGGATAAAATTTTAGAAGATCATATTGACTAAAAATGACTTTTTCCTTTCCAAGTGTTGCTCACAAGTTAAGTCCGATATGCTGCCTTATACAGATTGTTGATGCACTTGACGTTATGACTACTAATTAAATTGATACAAGTAGTTGTTTTTATGATAGTAAAATAGAATTGGACAGGGAATGTAATATGACTATCAATGAAAGAATTATATGCATACATGTACATTCATTGTGCATATGAATAAAGATTAATGATGAAATACCTAACCTATACATGTAATTAAACTTGTACATGATTGTCATGTGCCTAATTGATGTGTACATATGTAATCCTATGATATGAAAGTGTACATGATCTAAATGATGATAAATGCATATATATATATATATATATATATATATATATATATATATGTAAGCATGCTTATAGGAATAAGCCTACTATGAGCGAATGTACCCATAGGTATGTACATTTACGATTATGTACATGAATGTATGAGCATGTAAATGCCCTATGAGATAGAAGATGTTGTAGCATGACTATGAACATGTGAGACACTTAATAAGAACATGATCAAGTATATGATATGATGATTATATGTCATGCCTATATGTCACGATGCAAACTTATTGTCACATGAAATGGATGTGCTAATTGTGTAATTTGGCTTATGAAATGTGCATATATCTGTTTATGCACTAGAGAACTTATAGTTTTACAAGACTCTATATATGTACAAACAGTATACTATGAATACAGTTTTAATATGTGAATTGAACACGAATATAGTTTTGCCTGCGATAGAGTTTTAGATGTGGATAGATAGGCGCTTATAGGGAAATTGCAGCTACCATAGTTTGGCCCAATTGGGTCCATAGTATATATGATCCCGTTTGGATAATGATCAGCCCCATTTGGGTTGATAGGCGACCCCATTTGGGTCTGCTTGATCGGTCTATAGTACAGTTTGGCCCTATTTGGGTCTATAAATCTGATATCTTCGGATATCCTTCTTCTTGATATCGATGTGTATCTATAGTTCCCGTTATCCACTAATAAAGCTAAGGCTGGCTAAACATTATTCATAGTATTGATCAAAAATTAAACAGTTAAAGTTATTTGACTAAAGATTGATATTGTGGATTACATTGTTGGTTTGCCCACAGGTATTATGTTTCATTTGAATATGTTTACATGGAAATTGCTGTCTATATGAATTATGAAAATGAGAATACTTGTCACTTTTTTGGGTACAATGTTTAGGTACATAAGAATATGTTTTATGCTTTAAAGTATTTGTTGTTAATGACATGATATGTTGTACATGTTATTTATTATACACATTGTATGTATATTTTGATGACCATTGTGAGTGGTCATCCATCTATAGATATTCCCCACTAAGCTTTATAGCTTAGCACGGGTTATTCATCCATGTAGGTACTGTTACCAAGACTTTTGCTCAGGGACAATCTCTGCATCAAGAAGGGCCAACTACCGACTGTTAATCTTGATGTAGGATGTATTTGTAATAGTATTATCATATGTTTTGCTTTATGGCTAGTTATGTTATAAGATGTATATAACTTGAGAAATGTTGTAACTCATAAGTAGTAAAACTAAGAAGAGTATGCATGCATATGATATACATAAGTAATATTCATATAGTATAGTATGCATGATACTAAGTATGAAATGCAATACAGGAATAGACTAGTAGCACATACATAAGTATATGAACCGTATGACATGATTAAGGGAAAAATGATAGTTAAACAAATATATTGCATATGCATGATTAATAGTAATCAAATTATCAGTTAAATAGGGTTTTGCTTAGAGGGTGCTACATCAAATACCTAATACAACTTTATGTGGCACATTAAATAACGCATAATCTTTAGGTTATTATATTGTCTCTTACTCTTGTTATTTATGTGTCCTAATGGCACTAATATACATTCTAACAAAATGATTCCTATTAGCATTGCCCTATACAAGTCTCACACCCAGCAGCTTCAAGGTGAAACCCCACCTTACCTCAGTAGGTCTTCTTAATATAAACTCATCGCTCTTAATATATATATATATATATATATATATATACAGGGATTTCTACCAATTAAATGCTCATACCACTAGTCATGCAATAACGACTTTATATGACTTACAAACTAGTTAATCCTTTTCCCTCGCATAATTACATTCTTGCCACTTAAATTGAGATAATAACTCTTCTTGTAGCCACACCTTTCTAAAATATATCTTTATTTAAATCTTAGCATTTTAAAGACTATTAGAACTATAATAATTCATTAGTAATCAAGTAACATACTACCTGTAATTTGTTTTCCCAACCATCATCATCATCATTTCTCATTACTAGCTTAATTCACCCTTATTATATCACTATCTTTATAAACTCTGGCTAAACAAAATTGTACTCACTATTTATCAATGAGCTATAGTTTGGAGTAGAGAAGAACCAATGAAAATATAGTGTACAAGTGGCTGTGCATAAGAAGGACAAGGAGCATAAGTGGTCGTGTATGAGAAGGACAAGAAGTTTAAGTGGTTGTGCATTCATGGGAAGAAAGGCCAAGTGGCCGTGAATCTTGTAGGAAGAAAGGCCATGTGGCCATGCATGAGAAGGACAATGAGCATGAGTGATCGTTCATTCATAGGAAGAAAGGCCAAGTGGTTGTGCATCTCATAGGAAGAAAGGCCAAGTGTCTATACAAAGCAAGGAGCAAAACCCATGAGTGGCCATGCATTCATGGGAAAAAAATGCCAAGTGGTCGTGCATCTCATTGGAAGAAGGGCCAAGTGGCCATGCAAAGCAAGGAGCAAAACCCATGAGTGGTCGTGCATTTCATGAAGTAAAGTCATAAATGGCCATGCATGGGAAGAGGAAAACCACAAGTGGCCATGCATGGGAAGAGGAAAACCACAAGTGGCCATGCATTTCATAAAGAACATAGCCAAGTGGCCGTGCAAGGGAATTTAGGCAGCTAGGGTTTACAAATTTCTTAGATCAAGTGTTTTAATATCCAGATCTCACCCGAATTTTTTATACCAGTGAGCATTAAAGCTTTAAAATATTTTTAACTCATCTAATTTACTAAGTTGAACCCTTAATCTCAGCTAAGAAAACACATACAACAAAAGAGGGAAAACATATACTGTTAGAGAGTATGCCCTAGAGTCCATGTAATAGGGATGTTTTTCATATGTATAAAATTTATATTCTTAATAAAAGGCATTATTCATTTATTAATGCTATGTTTAAATACATGAGTTTGTAAATCTTAAATTAATAAATGAAGTCCTAGATATTATAAACACAGTACAAAGGCAATCATGAAGGTGTTCATGATGTGAGATGTGTATTGCATGCAAATGTGTTAATATCTAAATATTCCCAGTCATAGAATTAACAAGATAGGACATTGTTAATTCGGACAGACTAGCACATGTTATGCTTCTTGAATGGTTCAAGTAGTGGTTCTCATAACTGTGATTATGGAAGATAATCAAAGATAACAAGTGGATGCTTGTTAGAAGAACAAGTTCATTGGAGACCTGCAAAGAGAATCCTCACATGGATATTAAATCTATGTCAGTAAGGAATCTCTTCATAGCGGTTGTGCAAGTATCCTTAGACTTGAGATCACCAAAGTTATCTTAAGTAGCAAGTGGTGTACTTTGACTCCATAACTGATTACTTCCAACTGGGAGTGAACATAGTTAGGAGATTGGGTATATCATGACCTACTTGAAGATAGTTGAGTGATTGACAAAGGATTCACCATCCCAGATTTAATAAGGAAAGTTATCTTGCATGATTCTATAATTACCTTGTTCAGAAAATCTCTGGCCAGAGTAAAATGCCAAGATGGATAGAGATCCATGGAGGGCATTTTGGGAACAATGGTTAAATTAATAGAACATACATAATTAGATTTATATGAGTTGACAGAAATCCATACTCAGAATCTAATTGAGATAAGAGTGGTGAAAGGAGTAATTGCACGGTAACTGTTTCTATGGAAGGGTACAGTCAAACCACATGACTTTCTTGACATTTGGATAGTCATGATGCCTAGATGGAGGCCAATCATGACTTGTATAATGATGTATCAAAATATCAATAGAGATTGATAAAATGATTTAAAGGAGTTTAAATCATGTGAGTTTTGAATAGAACTCACAATTAAATATTATACTGTCAACATAGACAGGAATCCAATAGGTCACACACATATAAAGAAAAGGGTAAAATGGTAAAATGATAAGGATAATAATATTTGATATTATTATGAAGGTAGAGAAGTGAATATGATAATAATTAATTAAAGAGTTTGATTAATTATGATCAAGTAAAATTGTTCACGAAACTTTTGAGAAATGTTCTGTAAGTTGGACCTAATTGAAATAATGTATTTCATGATTAATTTTTATTGTCTTATAAGTGTTATAGGACTAATATATTAATTAATAAGTCCATTGGAGGAGTTATAAAGGGGCCAGAGGAATGGAACTGGTGTGGAAGCTCTTCTGTAGGGGGCCACACGCCAACTCCATACAGAAGGCCTTAGAGGCTTTTTTCTTACACCAAATTAATTTATATATGTTACATAAGTGTTATGGAACTCACATATTTAATTTGGTTGGATTTGGAATCCATTTGGGTATTTAAATCCAATTAGTTGCACAAAGGGCCTAGTTTATGGGTTTTGTGCATAGTCTTTTATGAAAAGGTTTAAATTGGATTTAATTAAGCCCAAATGATTATAATTAATTCTAGAGGCCCAAATAATAATTCTACAGAAATTTTAAAGAGCCAAATCTCATTAAGTAGTTGGAATTTTAACCTAACTATAAAAGGCCAACTAATGAGGAATTAGGGTTAAGTGATTAAAACAAAAAGAAAGTCTTTTTCTCTAATCTGTTTCTCCTTTTTGCGCCAACTCCAAGCTAGCTTCTTGGAATTTTGGCCAGCCCTAGTTAAACACCAATTTTTTGGTTCAATTGATCCCTCTCTAGTGTGGATTACTCATTGGAGGTGTTCGATTTTGGACACTGTGGTTTGCGACAACCCGGTGCGAAGTAAAATCAACTGTTCAACAAAAATCAAAGGTGATTTTTCTTATTCTCATATAGTTATATTGTGTATTCATGGCAAGATCAGATATAATGGTTAAAAAATTTTAAAATTCCGCTCATGTAGGCGATGCATGTAACCGTTAAACTCCAACATATATAGTAACAACTCATAAAAATTCCAGTACCTAACACTCAAGCTTATCTCCTTCAAGATCCACTGATCCTTTCCTTCCTTTCCTACTCTTGATCTATTCCCCTTTACTTAAGATTTCTTTCTTCTCCTTAGACATAGAGACAACAATCATAATCCTTTATACCTTTAAATATAGAAATTTAACCCAAGAAGGAAATAAGAGGGAAAACATTACAATTGAGTGACCAACTCACAAACCCTAAGATTCCTCTTCTCAACCTGTAACCATAGAGAGAGAGAGAGAGAGAGAGAGAGATCTCCCTCAAAATGCTGATCTCTATATCCCCAGAAATCCCTAAATAATTAAGTGGGATAAATATCTCAACAAGAGCAATTTCCAAAATACCCTTATACACTTTAATCTCCTGAATTTCCATTTCTTACAATTTAACCCCAAGACTTCTAATTTCTTTTCAATTACATACTTCCTTAACATTACAACATACCCATACGCAAATACATACATGCTGAAATTACCAAAATACCTCTCTTGGGACTTAACCTCGATAATTGCAAAATAATCCAATCTTGCCTTAATGAATAGTAATCCTCATTAATAAATAATATCAAATTAGGGTCATGATTGGGGCCTTACATTAGTGGTTATAGACTATGTGAGCAAATGGATAGAAGCTATAGCCACTAAGACTTGTGATGCTAAGGTTGTGCTAGAGTTTCTACGAAAAAACATATTCACCCGATATGAAGTGCTTAGAGCCATTTTTAGTAATGGTGGTAAACATTTTGTGAACCACCAATTCAAGACTTTGTTGAAAAAATTTGAAGTTAGGCATAAATTTAGTACCCCCTATCTTACCCAAGCTAATGGTCAAGTTGAGGTGTCGAAGTGTGAATTAAAGGCTATCTTGGAAAAAATAGTCAATGCATCTAGAAAAGATTGGTATCTTAAGATAGATAAAGCATTATGGGTGTATAGGATGGCTTTTAAAACCCCTATAGGGATGTCCCCCTTTAGGTTGGTCTTGGGCAAATCTTGTCACCTATATGTTCAACTAGAACATAAAGCTTATTTGGCAACCAAATTCTTGAATTTTGATCTTAAAAGTGCAGGTAAAGCAGGGCTTTACAGTAGAATGAGTTTGAAGAACTCAGATTTTAGGCCTACAACCATGCCATGAAGTATAATGATGATACCAAGAAATGGTATGATCGAAAGCTAGTAAGGAAATAGTTTATACCTAAGCTGAAGATGCTTTTATATGATAGCCGACTAAGATTAATTCCTAGGAAGTTGAAGTCAAGGTGGAAAGGACCTTTTAAAGTTATGGAAGCCGATAAATTTTGAGTTGCCACACTAAAACACCCAAGGGATGAGAAAGAGTTCAAGGTGAATGGACATTGCATGAAGCTCTATTTTGAATCGACATTCAATGGTGCTTTAATGATTGTCATCCTCACAAATCCTTGATGGTACTTAAAAGTCCACCTGCAAACTTGGTAAATACAGAACTACTTCCTAACCCTTCTTTTTAATAGCTTTTTGTTTTGTGTTTCAATTGTAGTTAGTTTATGGTTCAGTTGGATTTGGTTCGGAGGCTTTTATTTTTATTTATTGCCTATTAAAGTGAGTTAAATTAGTGTTTGATGGCCAAAAAGTGAGTTAGGAAGTAGAAAATTTATGGTGGTTTTTCTGAGGTCATGATTAGTAAAATTCTACTGCTGACCGTGATATAGGGTCAATTTTGTTTTTGGATCTAAAAGAAGTTTTACCTCATGGTCAGTAGTTTTTTTTTGTTGATTGTGATATAATAGGAAGTTACATTATGGATCTAAACTATTATTACCTCACGGTTAGTAGGTCTTTTCTACTGACCATGACATAGAGGTAGTTTTGCTTTTAAAACTAATATAGACATAGGTCATGGTGAGTAGTGATAACTCAAAATTTAGTACTTTATTTTGGAGTAATTTTAGTCTAGATTCCATTGCTTTCTAAACATCTTTCGCTTTATTTTTGCTTACATTTAATAATTTACCCAATTCTCAGTCGATTCTAATTTTTTATGCGAATTTGGAGGTTTTTGATGGAATTATGTGATTTTTTAGGCACCTCACGGTTACCAGGATTTTTCTAGTAATCGTGACCTCTTGTATTCTATCAAAACGCACCATTTTGAAGGCATGTCACAGTCAGCATGGCAATTGTACTTGATAGGCTGGTAACCGTGACCTATGGAGTTTTTAATACAGAAGCAAGAAGAGAAGTACCTCACGATTGCTAAGGATTTTCTAGTAACCGTGAGGTAGGCACTTTTCAGTCCAGAATGTAGAGGAGAACTATCTCATGGTTACCAGCACATTTCATGGTAACCGTGACCCATGCCAGATTTCAGTTCCAAGCCATCTCACGGTTACTAAGGATTTCCTAGTAACCGTGACCTATTTTAATGAGAAGGGTTTTTTATTAGAGGTCACGGTTACCAGGAAATTCCTAGTAACCATGACCCATGTTGGCCTATATAAAGCGAGTTATTCTGCAGAATCGAGGAGGCTGGAAAATTTTAGATTTTAGGTTTTCTTTCTTCTTTCTTTGAGTTCTTTGTTCATTTTTACATAGATCTATATGGAAATAGTGAGATTTACGCAAAAACACTTGGATTAAACATAGATCTATAATTTTCAAGCATAGATTTAATTCATTTTTCTGCATTTCTTTGAGTTGTGTTCTTCATTTTATTTGGAGCTTTGAAGGAGGAGACTTGGATTCGGATTGGAGCTTCACAAGCTACAAGTGGCTTCATGGGTTTCCACTTTCCTCTCTCTTTTTATTTTATTTATGTTTAATATGTAGTTTTGTTGCTTGGGGATCTTTGAATCCCCTACCCATAATGTGGATCTTGAACTTTTTTGATTGTTGCATGAATAAATGGTCTATTTCACTGTTACTTACTTGTATCTCATGATTTTTCAATCTATTGAGTTATTTTCCATTTATGGATGAATGATTTTTGTCATATGTCTTTGATGGATATTGAGCCTAATGGATTGGATTTTATGAATAATTTTGCTCAGTTTTTCTATCATGAATGTTGTCTATTTTGGATGGCTCCGGAATGGGACTCTAGATGTGCAATATTTGTGATTTTAAGACTAGAGTGTGGAGTGAAATAGATGGGTTTTGGGTTGCCTGCTCCGGAATGGGACGGCGGTAAACCGAACTTAGGATGTTAGACCCGTGCTTAGGCTAGTTGTTGGGCTGGCTCCGGAATGGGACGTTTAGCAACTAGAATAGCTGGCTCCGGAATGGGACGCTTGGGTTAAGAGGGTTATCCTGAATTCGTTCATGCATAATTTTAGGTAAAATTAATTCACATTGGGTATGGGGTGGATGAGTGAACCCAAGCAATGTTTTAATCTCTAGTTTAATTAGCTTATCTTATTTATTTATTTATTTTATTAATTAGATTTAGGACGCTCTATCAATCAAAAACTTGGGAATTTATCTCAGATTAACAAGCTCAACTCTACATATCTAGCTTGAAACAGCCCTTATCCCTTGGGTTCAATATTCGTGGGTCCTAACAATACCCCAATTTATTACTTATCGATCTAGTGCACTTGCTAGGGTCGCAGCAAGTTTTTGGCGCCGTTGCCGGGGATAACGGTGTTGTTTGTTTTATATCTTTATTTGAGCTTAGTCTGAGATTTTATTTTATTTTTCTTTGTTTTTGATTTGGTGTTATTCTTTGCAGGAAGATTATGATGAACCTTCAAATGATGCATAGTTCTTTCCAAGATGATGAAATGGTTCTATTGAGAGCACAAATGGAAGAGTTGAGGAGGGAAATGCGGGAAATGCAGTACTCACATCAACCTTTAACATTCTACTCATTGCCATCTTTTGAAGATCCTGATTCACAATGGGTATCGCAAGAGTCATGTGCCTCTAAAGTTCAAGTCCTTATTGAATTGCTTGAAAGTAAGGATAGGCAATTAAGAGCTGAAAGAGAAGAATGGATGGCCACAATAAATTCTCAAGAGAAAAATATCAAAAATCAAGAGGCTTTATTGCAAAATCATGAGAATTTGTTGAAGACTTAAGAGCATCTACTGAGAGATCAAGAATTGGGACTTAAAAGCCTAGAATCTAAGTTGGAATTCTTGAGTAATTCTATGGAGAATCAAGGTGATGGTGATAAGGAAAAATTGAGCCATGCACACCTAGTAGATAATGAAGAAATCAAGTATGGGGTGCATGCATCGGAGAAGGGACCAATCATTGTTGAAGACAAGAGCTATAACTTAGAGAATGAATTCCAATCTCTTGTGAAGGGTGTTTCACCAAAAGAGCAAGAATTGTTTACCTCTCAAGTGGAAGCACTAAATTCAATCCACTTAAAGAGTTTATTAAGGCTAAAAGAGCCGGTGGAGTACGTGTACGAACAACCCAAGGTGGAGGGGTACTTCATCGAAGACATGGTGTTTCCTACCTTGGTGAATTTCGATAGGTTTCACCTACTGATGGGGGAAAACGAGGAGCAGAGTCCGGAGAAACCAACATTTGGGTCACAAACGCGATCGCCTGACAGTAACACGAGTCAAGCTGGGACTCATTAAACCAGAACTATTTCTCTCTTTACTCTTTAATTAGTTTGTTTATTTTGCTTGCTTTTATTTTAAGTTTCTAGTTTTTTTTTGTGTGTTTTTTGTTTGTTGTTGTTATTGTATACCTTTGCACCTTAGTTAGCTTACCCTCGTAGTTGTTCCTGTTGTGAACAATCTTGAACTTAGAATTAAAAAGTCTTATTTAGATTAGTTGGAATAGCAAGAGAGTGGTTGATTGTTGAACGAATGTTTTCTTTTTCGGTAGGTTTCAATTATATCAATACCAGTAAGTCTCTTAATAAATGTACACTTTGGCCCTTTTTCTTAAAAAAAATTAAATAAAATAAAAGTTAAATAAAAATTTACAAATAAAAAAATAAAAACCAGTGCATGAAGTTGATTGAGTTAGAATTTTAGAGCGCTAGAACCTTCCTCATCACCCTTCAAAGCAATAAAATGACTCAAAAATGAGATTAGAAATGAGTTAGACAATTATTCTTATCGAACTTTGAAAAGACCTTTAACCAACCTTTATTTTATAATATCCCTTGCAAGCCCCGTTGAGCCTATTTGAGCATGCTAAATGCGTGTTTATTTTATATTTGTTGCTTATACCTTCATTTTGATCCCTTAAGCCTAAAAAGCCTTTGTCTTACCCTTTTTGAACTGGCCATTCTAGAAGTAGGTGAGATAAGTTTTTCTTGGAAAGTGCTAGTAAGTAAAGGGTTGTTCTTCAAATGTTAGATTCTAGTATTGGGGATACATTGCCAATATCAAGTGAGATTGAAAAATTTCAGAATGTAGTTCCTATTTAAGAAGAATTTTTGTGAGTCCCTACTTATCAATTGTAAAATCGATTGTTTTAGCTAAAAAAAAAAAAGAAGAATAAAGCTAGCAATCTTGGTTTCACTTAAGTGTGGGGTACTCTATGTGTTGAGAAGAAGGATTCTAAGCTCTTTAAACGTCAATTGAGCTAAAATCTTGGTAAAATATTTAGAGAGGATTCTTCTTTTTCTTTATGTTATTTCCTTGAGAAATGTTCTACATTTTTTATACCTAAAGCTTGGCAATGATGATGAGTGAGTAAGGCTAGAGTTGAAGTCTTATTTTTGGAAGAAAAAGGGTGAGTTGAGGTAGAAATGGCAGTTCAAACTTGTGTATCTTAATCTTTTTCTAGATAGCCATACCTTAGCCACATTATAACCATTTAAATCCTAAGGATCTTTTCTTATTGAGAGTTGTGTGTGGAGATGACCTTTGGGTTTCGGTGCTAAAGGAGAGGCTTATGGCGTCTCTTGAGTTTCGAGAGCGAAACTGCGTGTGCAATCTATTGTACACAAATTCTTTTCTCAATTATTGGATTGCACTGAAAATTTTTGGTTTTAAAAGTTGTTTTAATTTTTTTTTCTTCTAGCCTAGTACACACATACAAAGAGATTTGCTAGTATGGTCTAGTTGAGTCTTTTCGATTTAAGACTTCGTTTAGTGACTTCTGCTAAAGTGTCGTTCCACTCCTTCTGAATTTGTATTTTCTTTCTTTGAGTTTGAGTATATAGGAATGTGGTTTGTTCATTTACTCGAGGGCGAGCAAAAGCTAAGTGTGGGGTATTTTGATAACTCAAAATTTAGTACTTTGTTTTGGAGTAATTTTAGTCTAGATTCCATTGCTTTCTAAACATCTTTTGCTTTATTTTTGCTTGCATTTAATAATTTACCCAATTCTCAATCGATTCTAATTTTTTGTGCAAATTTGGAGGTTTTTGATGGAATTCTGTGATTTTGTAGGTACCTCACGGTTACCAGGATTTTTCTAGTAATCGTGACCTCTTGTATTCTGTCAAAACGCACCGTTTTGAAGGCATGTCACAGTCAGCATGGCAATTGTACTTGATAGGCTAGTAACCATGACCTATGGAGTTTTTAATACAGAAGCAAGAAGAGAAGTACCTCACGGTTACTAAGGATTTTCTAGTAACCGTGAGGTAGGAATTTTTCAGTTTAGAATGTAGAGGAGAACTATCTCACGGTTACCAGCAATTTCATGGTAACCGTGACCCCATGCCAGATTTCAGTTCCGAGCCATCTCATGGTTACTAAGGATTTCCTAGTAACCGTGACCTATTTTAATCAGGAGGGTTTTTTATTAGAGGTCACGGTTACCAGGAAATTCCTAGTAACCGTGACCCATGTTGGCCTATATAAAGCGAGTTATTCTGCAGAATCGAGGAGGCTGGAAAATTTTTAGGTTTTAGGTTTTCTTTCTTCTTTCTTTGAGTTCTTTGTTCATTTTTACAAAGATCTATATGGAAATAGTGAGATTGACACAAAAAACACTTGGATTAAACATAGATCTATAATTTTCAAGCATAAATTTAATTCATTTTTCTGCATTTCTTTGAGTTGTGTTCTTTATTTTGTTTGGAGCTTTGAAGGAGGAGACTTGGACTCGGATTGGACCTTCACAAGCTACAAGTGGCTTCATGGGTTTCCTCTTTCCTCTCTCTTTTTATTTTATTTATGTTTAATATGTAGTTTTGTTGCTTTGGGATCTTTGAATCCCCTACCCATAATGTGGATCTTGAACTTATTTTGATTGTTGCATGAATAAATGGTCTATTTCACTGTTACTTACTTGTATCTCATGATTTTTCAATCTATTGAGTTCTTTTCCATTTATGGATGAATGATTTTGTCATATGTCTTTGATGGATATTGAGCCTAATGGATTGGATTTTATGAATAATTTTGCTCAATTTTTCTATCATGAATGTTGTCTATTTTGGACGGCTCCGGAATGGGACTCTAGATGTGCAATATTTGTGATTTTAAGACTAGAGTGTGGAGTGAAATAGATGGGTTTTGGGTTGCCTGGCTCCGGAATGGGACGGTAAACCGAACTTACGATGTTAGACCCATGCTTAGGCTATTTGTTGGGCTGGCTCCGGAATGGGACGTTTAGCAACTAGAATAGCTGGCTCCGAAATGGGACGCTTGGGTTGAGAGGGTTATCCTAAATTCGTTCATGCATAATTTTAGGTAAAATTAATTCACATTGGGTATGGGGTGGATGAGTGAACCCAAGCAATGTTTTAATCTATAGTTTAATTAGCTTATCTTATTTGTTTATTTATTTTATTAATTAGATTTAGGACGCTCTATCAATCAAAAACTTGGGAATTTAACTCAGATTAACTCACTCAACTCTAGATATCTAGCTTGAAACAGCCCTTATCCCTTGGGTTCGATATTTGTGGGTCCTAATAATACCCCACTTTATTACTTGTCGATCTAGTGCACTTGCTAGGGTCGCAGCAAGTAGGTTTTTTCCACTTACCATGACATATTGGCAGTTTCAATTCTATATTGAACATGTTATTCGGTTATGGTTACTAACATTTTACTGCTGGTTATGATCTAACCCTATTTTAGTCAAGTAGCAAAAGAAACTTTACCTCCCGATTGGCAGTTTTTTACTTACTAATTGTGATCCCTTTTGAAAAAATTTAAAACCCTAATTTTCATGCCAACAACATGTTTCTCTTATTTGTTTCTCTCTTTTCTTGTGTTTTCTCTCATTTTCTTTTACTTTCTCTTAATTTTTCCACATCTTTCTTTCTCTCTTTCTCTTTCTCATCCCTTTCTTTTGGCCATCGTTTGTCTTTGCCTTTAATAGGTAAAGGTCTTCTTCTTCTCAATTTTTCTTTTTGTTTTCTTCTTTTAGTGATAGTTAGAGTTTTAACTTTTCATTTTCCTTTTTTTTATGCCCTAATCTTCTTCTTTTTCTTCTTTTTTTTCTTTTTTTTCTTCGTTTTCTCTTTCTTTTTATTTTTTTTGTTTGGGATGATTTTGTGTGTTTCGATTCTTTGTCTCTCTATCTCTCTCGTATATGTACATTTTACTACTATTTTGTTTTTACTTCAATTTTTTATTTTCTTTTCTAACCGTTTCTTACTCTTTGTTCTTTGTGTTTTTATTTTTCTTTATTGTAATTTAGTAGATGTTTGTTTATCCAAGCATCCAAGCAAGTAAGTATCGTTTTCCCATCTATTTTCATTGTGTTTTATTTTCTAGGGTTTTTCGTTGTTAATTTTTAATGTGATTTTATTTGATTAGTTAAATTTTGTTGTTAATAGAGTTGATTTTGACTTTATTTTTCTTAGTTTATAATTTCTCTTATATTTTTATTTATTTCTCTTTTTCATTGATTGACAGTTTAGATTTTTAGTGTTTATTTTCTTATTATGCGTTATTTTATTATTAATTGTTTTCAATTAGTTTTTTTTCACCTTGTATGCTTTATTTTGTCTTTATGTGTTTTATTTTATACTTTGTGTGGTTTAGGTTATGTCTTTAAGTGTATGTTGGGAAGTACAATTATTTGTTCTTAAGTGAGTAATTTTGGTAGCGGGGAAGCGATTCACAAGTATGTCTTCCAAACTTATTATTTTTCCTTCAATTTTGGGTGTTTATATTTTTTTATTTATTCTTATTACTTTTTGATGGAATATTGCTAATTTGGTTTGCTTGACTCTTGTTAACTTATGAAATGTGGTGTTTAGTTTAATTGTTCAGGTTTTATTCCTTTTCTTTTTCTTTTATTCATATTCTTCACAAGTAAATTCATTTTTCTTTTCTTTTATTGTTAAAAATTAGGATAGTCTTGAATTTATGGATGCTTGGTGTTTTTTTTTGGTTGATGAATGTGGCTTATTACTGTATAAAAATTGGCTTGATGGAATTGTTGGTATCTAATTTTGAATTCTTGACTTATGCTTTTTATTGCTTTTATCTTTGAGGCATATTCAAGTTGTATGACTCTTATCTGTGTTTGCTTCTTTCTTCATGTGGTTGCTTAATGTTAGTAGCTAGGATATACATGTCTTATTTTGTCGGAATCATGGAATTTCAGAATTTTACTTTTGCCTATTGCATAAACCATTATAATTCAGGAGGCACACCTTAAGAATTGACCCACCTTTTGCTTTAGATCTGGTTATAACTGTAAATATGTGAGCATGATTGACATGTTGAATCAACCCTTATTTGTTGAACTAAATCACTGCATGTTTTTGATCTTGTTAGCCACATTGGTCAGTGTTTCCCATACTCTAATCTTGCTTTTGTCCATTGCTTTTTCCTGCTAGCATGATTTTAACTACTGATCCTTGACATGGATTGCACACTTTTGTATTTTAATTAGTTGAATGTTTTAGCTTGAGTTGGTAGGATCAGGTTTGATGGTTTAAGCAGAAGGCATGAAATAAATTTAGGAATTTGGAAATTCTTTCCAATTGAGAAATGGGCCATATACTTTTGGGATTGAACTTAATTTGTAATTGAGCAGGTTAGAGCTTCATGCACTCCGTTACTGGCACTTTTCACTTAGTATGTATGTTTTGTTCCATGGCAAACTTTCCCTCATTGGTGAATCAAATGCTTTTGGAGTGATCATGAAGCTTATACTCATCTCAAGCTTCAATAGGTCGTTCTTTAAAAAGGAGCAGATCATGGACATTAGGGTGGATGATGGAAAGCCCTGGTACTTTAACATAAAAAATGATTTAGAAAAGTCAGTGTTTCCTGAAGAGGTAATTGAGAAAGATCAGTGGTGGATTCATAAGCTATCTACCTAATACATTATAGTAGGGAAAATGCATTATAAGAGATAGCCTGATGGGATTCAATTTAGGTCTTTGGATGAAAAGGAAGCGAATAAGGTAATGGAGGAAGTGCATGAAGGAATATGTGGAGCACCTATGAACGGGTTAGCCTTAGAAATGAAGATTATAAGGTAGGGTTTCTTTTGGCTCATAGTGGATGTTAACTATTCTAAGTATGTCTAAGAATGCAAGCTATGCCAAGAATATATAGACCTGAGACATTTGCCCATTTTTGAATTATATAATCTTATATAACCATAGCCTTTCACCTTATGGGGAGTAGACATAATGGGAATGATCCATCCATCTATATCAAATGGACATAAATTCATAATAGTAGCCATCGATTACTTCACCAAGTGGGTGAAAGAAAAAAGTTTAAGAAAGTAGATGCAAGAGACATGGCCAAGTCCATTTAGAAAAATTTGATATGTAGATATGGATTACCTCATCATGTGGTGTTAGATAATGGATTACAGTTTGCAAGAGAAACAAAAAAGAAGCTTGCCAAGTATAAGGTTCAACATCATAAGTCTTCTCCTTATAAGCCTTAAGCAAACGGAGCAATTGAAGTAGCTAATACAAGTGTAAAGAGAATTCAAGCCAAAATGGTTGAAAATTACAAAGATTGGGCTAATAAGCTACCTTTTTCACTATAGGGTTATAGGAATATAGATAGAGCATCAACAAAGGCTATTATATTTTCTTTCGTATACTGGACAAAAGTGGTACTGCTAGTAGAAATCGAGCATCAGTCTTTTAGGGTAGTTTTGGAAGCTAAGTTACCAATAGCAGAATGGGTTAGTCAAAGGTTATCACAATTTAATCTCTTTGATAAGGATAGAATGAGGACATACTATTATAACCAGGTTTGTCAAAAAAGACTTGCTCGTTCATTGGGGAAGAAAGTTGGAAAACACCTTTTGAAAGAGGGAAATATGGTATTCAAGCAGATGAGGATAGGGATTCCAAACATTTAAGGAAAATTTAGGCCCACATAGGAAAGACCTTTTGTATTTAAAAAGCTACTATCTAAAGGTGCATCTATCTTATCAGACAGTGGCAGTAACTAATTAAAAAAACCTGTGAATGTCGACACATTGAGAAGGTATCGTGGCTAAGGATAAAAAAATAAAATAATAAATACCCCATGGATCAAAAATCAAAAAGCATTGTAGCCTTTCTAAAATTGGGCACCAAACCAGGGTGAAAATAAAAAAAAATGGCAATTTGGAAAAAATTTAAAGGCTATGAGAAAATAATCAATCAAGAAAATCTAAGAAAGTTGATTGATGATATGAGTCAAGAGGCCTGTAAAGTTTCATTTCAAGATTAGATAATATGTGTTATTGAGTTAACATCAAATAATGATCATGCATACTAAAATCAAAAAGAAATATCATTCATACAAATAGTTATGTAACAAAAGAAGCATATCCTTTTACATGTTTGATATGCTTTTTCTAAAAGCTTAAATACCGTAAGTATACGGTGTACCGATTATAGTACTTCAGATATCGATCCCACGAGGAATGTTGATTAACATTGTACACTATTACTACTTGATTTTAATCTTGTTTACAATGCTCATTAATTTACAAATTAAAATTATTATTAAAACTACACTATACTAAATTAAATATTTTTCTACTTTAATGACAATCCGAGAAGACTTATTAATATAATGAATATAACATATACATAATTATGGAATTTGATATTTTTCTCTTATTTATAATTCAATCTTTATCATGCAAGCCAAGTTGGAATAATGTTCTATGTCGCAGCTCTCGCATCTAGACTAGATTTTGCCTTAAACATGCATTTATGGTTCTAAATCACAGCTCTCGCATTTAGACAAGAATTACATAAACACACATTCAAAGAATAAAAACAAACCTATAACAACTATCTCCACATGTGATCTCTCAAACTACGATTTGATAATGAATTTCCTATTAACTTTCAATAAGACGTTGCTCTCACTAACTCCCTTATTTATGACCATTATGATGATTTTCAGAGAAGGAATTACACATCTAAGGTCGTCTTCCTTAACTTATAATGATACTAATAAAGTTTGAATAGCAAATACTACATATAAAGATAAATAAAAGAGAAATGAATAAATATGATTAACAACATTCAAGTTCATAAAAAGAATTCATAATAGTTACAAAGAAGGCGAAAAGATTAGAAATAAAAGAAGGGATCTCTCAACCATTCTTCCTTTCACCAAGTGTAGTCTTCTTCATTGTATTTGCCTTCTCTTCAAGCCATAAAACTAAAATTAAAACCTACAACTATTTTCTCTAATTAAACTTTCAAATAAGAAAAATAAAATGATAGATTCCTTTTTTCTATTATAACTTCCAAGGTATTTATAGATTTTCAAGCATTAAATCCCTTCAAGTGCCTCTCCATAGGTATGCAACCCTTGGTGAAAAGTCATGCCACTTAAAATTTGACTTTGAAATTTGAATTGCATAACCACCATTTATATTTATAACTTCCTTGCCATGGATTGTGACCCTTCAAGCACCTTTCCATAGCAACATAACTCTTCAAGTATCCCTCTAGAAGTATACATCACTTGGTGAAGAGTGGTGTCCCTTTGAAGTGACTTTTCAGCATAAACTGCCTTTAACTGCCTCCTGTCGCGATCGCGGCACCTGTCGCACTCACGACGGGACACGCTTTCCTTGTCGCACTCGCGGTACCTATCGCGCTCACGACAGGGCTTCTTCACAATTTTCTCCCTTTTTCTCCTACATACAGAAAACTTGATAAAAATATTAAACACACCTAATTCTAGCATAATTTAATACAACTAAATATTATTTTGGTAACAAAATATGGATTAAATATGAGCTATTTAGGCTCATATCAATGTTCAAAAATAAAAACATTAACAAAAAACACAATCTCTCAAAATGTCCAATTTACATTCCTCTCTCCATCTAAGTGTCATTGGTGGGAAAGCCTATTGTCGACAATTGGACTAATGACCCAGTACTTGTAGAAGTTAGGAGTAGTGAAATTACAAGCGCTAGTACTAGGAATGGTAGTCTTCTTGGGAAGCCGAGTCCAAATCCTCTTATAGTACTCTATCACAAAATGAGTAGTAAGAATGTCCCCTCAAAATCCTAGAGGATGCCTAGCAATGTCCTATTTACCCTTGAACTGATGAACACAATGGCCGGTGACATGAAAAGTAGCTCGGTGAAGCCTACAGAGAGGGATACACCCTGACTCTTCATCCATAACCATAGAAGTGACTGGCAACCATGAACATCTAAACTTGGTATCTACATCTATTGAATGGCCCAACTAATCCACTACATTCTAAGCTAACTCAAACTCACACTGCAAGCATCGAATTGTGATGTAACTAGTAGGATAGATGCCTGTATCTCTGACCTAATGAGGGGGACTTCGATAACAGCTATAGCTTCTCATGAAGCCATACATAAAAGAAAAGCTGATGGGGTAAGTTGGATCTATCTCAAGCAAAAATAAGGCATCAATGTATGTGAAAATCTAAAAGGATGCGGATTTTAACATTAAAAGCTAGTATAAAAACCCACAAGGGGTATGCTACCTTTAAAATCATCGGAGATACCTATAAAAGTATGGGACTGCTTGTGAAAAAAATACCATGCTGGGTATAGTAAAAAGTATCCAGGTTAATGATGTTCTTAGCCACAAACATGAGAAATGGGTTGTGCCATAGTGTATGCCATCCATAACATTGAACAACCCATAGTCGACAATCATAAAATCACCACCACATGTCAACAAACATTGAGAAAGGCAACAAATCAATGCCATGCTCGAATGGAAATTGGGAATGTCATTAAAATCAATCAAAACATCAATCAGCAACTCCAACTAAAATATCTCTCCTTGAGGTACTCAACCTCTAGCCTCAGAAGGAAGAAGGCCTAAAGCACGAACTACCTCTCTACGATAGCTAATCACTGAAGAAGGTAAGTATGGCTGAGCATTAAGATCAAATCTAGCACCTACTATAGGAGCAAACTCTTTAGGTAAGGGACATAGCTCCTAGTGAGTGAATTAAAACATATAGAACCTCGGGTCCCAATATCAAAGAGCAGCATATAATAAATGCTTATTCGAAGAAGTTCTCTTCAAAAATCTCAAAGTAGAGTAAGGAAGTAAGAAAGGGTCATTCCAAGCATTTAGCTCATCCAGTAGATGATGCAGTTTAACAAGTCTAATAGTCATGGTAATGAGGTTTCTAAGTAGTATAGAATGCAGGATTGATACGGAAAATAATAAAAGACTGAAGGAAAAATAAGAAATAGAAAAGAAAAGAAAAGAAGAAGAAAGAGAAAATACCTAATGGAAGCTTCTTTAGAGTTGAAAGGTTAAACCCATAAAAACCAAGCACAATTTATAGAAAAATGATTAGGGACACCTATCCCTCACCATTAAGCAAGCCACGGCCTATCTGTCCCTTACACTTGGAAGGCTAAAAGTCACATTTTGCATGTCTTATGCATTACACATACATATTATTCATTTGCCTTTGTTTTCATTTTATAGGGAATTTAGAAGACATAAGAACCTGAATATTCAATCCTCAAGCATCAATATGAAATGTCATGTATATCTTAGGACATTTAAATTTCAAGGGGTGTTTCAGACTTTTATACAAATTGCTTATATCAAAAGAGTAATTAAAGCGTATAAATATCATAAAATAATATGGTAACTCATAAAGTAATGTAAATAATGTTGTAATTTAATTTTATATGGATAAAGCTTAAACATCGATGAAAACGGTAAAAATTTGGAGAAAATGGAGTTAGAATGAGAAAATTAGAGGAAAAATAAAATGAGAGACATTTTGGTCTTTTAGCCTAAGGGACATGACATGTCTATTGCCATGCGAAGGAAAGACTTTTGTTCTCTTGTTTGAAGGGGTATAAAAAACCCTTCTTCTTCATTTTCAGCTATAACTCCATTTTTTTATGTTTAGGCTTTAGTTCTAGTTTTTCAAGTCATTTTCTCTCATCCGACGTCCGATTTTGATCCGTTTGTGCCTTCGGGTGCCTGAAAGTGAGGCGCACTTTTGGAAGTGAAGTTTTTCTACCATTTCTATCTTTTCTATTCTGCTTGTCCGAGTAAGTATAATTTAAATAATTTAAATCCTTTTTCCTTTTATTTTTTCTTTTCTTCTTTATTTTTAACCTTCTTTTAAACTATAGTTTAACTTAGGTTAGAAAACTTTAGTTTTAGGCATGATGGATGCCAGCATATGTGCATCTGTAGTTTTCTTTAGTTCAAAAATGATAATTCCTTGTAACCTAAGTGATACAATATAATTGCTAAACTTCTTTTGCATGACACTGTAAATGGTTAAGAACCTTATATATGAGCACATAGCATAGTTATTTTTAGCCACAGGGAATCTCTTCACTTTAAGAATGCCTTCTATGCAAAAATTATACCAGATGCATGTTGCTTGATGGCCATTGATGGCCCATGCTTTTTGCCAATCATAATATGTATCATTTTTATGTAGGAGGCAGTTTATTCCCAACCGAAATGTTGCCTAAATTTTTGTAGAATTCTCATAAAATGTGAGCTATGCATTTTATTCAAATAACATGTAATTATGCTATTTGTTAGTATTGATGGTCTGTGCTTAGATGTTAGGATTGTAAACTATCGATCTTGTGTAGGGGACAGTCCATTCCTAGCCTGAATGCTGGAAAAATTTTATTTCTTGTAAAATATATAAATTATATTGTTTGGCAAACTTTAAGGCCTGTGTGTTGTTGTGAATGCCTTTCTTATGTAGGGGGTAGTCACATTCCTAACTAGAATACTACTCAAATTTTATCAAAATCCTCTTAAAATGCATAATGCATATTTCATTATATTTGTGTCTGGCTAATGACATCTTTTATTTTCTTTGTACATGTACATGATCCGCATATCCATATTCTCTCAAAATTATGGTGTCTTAATTTACTTGTGCTGGAATATGACATGGTATGATAATCATGATAGCACAGCGGAAAAACAAAAATTTTATCATGCATACCATACATATCCAAAACTAGGAACGAAAACATGCAATTTTAGGGTTTTGAAACTTACTATAGATGATGCCTTTTATTCTTTGATTTTGTGATGTCCAGCAACCAAGATGCCTTTATCCACCTTAGTTCTTGATCACCAATGCCAAGGAACAGCCTTTTGCGCCACTCCCTCTATTCTCACACACACACTTGCACCGACGGCTTAAAATCGAGATTGCTAGATCTCCTTTTCGGTATTGTGTAATGGTTATGGTTTGAAGCTACAAAATTTGATTTTGTACTTCTCTTAGGTTGCTATTACTACCCAAGAACACAAGAGAATGAGGAACTATCCTTTCTCCTTGTGAAAAATTGGGCCAAAAGAATTGAGAGAGAGAGAGATGAAGGTCATGCAATTTTCATAGAAAAACCCTAAGTTTTGCGCCAACTCTTCTAAAAATCTTCTTCCCCTTTTTCTTCCTTTAAGTGATATATACCAAATATACTACCTTAAGATAATTAATATTAGCTCAAGATAAATAATATTTGCATTTATCACTTAATTAAAATTAGTAATAATTATTGATAAAAACTCTTTTAATTTATCCAAGATAAAATCAAAAGTTATTTAATCAAATAATATCACTTATTTTTAGGATAAAAGATAAGACATTTAAATCTAATAAATCACTTAAATAATATACTATACATGTGCCAAAATTCCTTGTGATTTCTCTAGGAATTTCGGCCACATTAAATACAATTTAGATGATTTAATTAGATAAATATGTCTTTAGGCTTTAATACTCAATTAATTAAATTAATTCATGACATTTAATTAATTGAAATTAAACCTTGTGGGCTGAATTTCTCTCTCTCATGGACCAAGGCCCAATAGCAATTTTATAACCCATTACTTACATTAATTTGACTTTAATTAAAAGCCCAAATTAATGCCAATACTTAATTTAAGTATTTTAAGCCCAATGCTTTGTGTGCGATCCTATAGGTCCATTTAATGTTGGCAATGAATTAATAAATTAATTCAAAGGCTATATATATTCTCTAGCAAGATATTATAGCATTCCAAATTAAACGAAAATGCATATGGCATTTAGTGACCTAATGCAATTTTGCATAGTCCCTTACCCTTAAATATCAGAATTAATATAAGGCATGGAACTAGTCATCCTTATATATATTAATTCCTTTCTTGATATTCCAGTGACACTGAACTCTCAGATAAATAATGATTACTCATTATTTCATCTCGGTATGGCCATACACTTCTCAGTTCATTGGTCAAGTGGCCGATGATATTTTCTCTCTTATTGAGAGGGGTAATCCCTTCACTTCTCTCATGCTCTCTAACATGAATTAATGCATACCCAATCATACCCGTACTTGTCACTCTGTTACGAGCACGTTAGGTGTATGTCAAAGTACACAGTAATTCATAAAGAGTTTCATAGAGATTTCAGGTCTAAGAACTCCGATACAAAACTTGCATATGAGAAACACTTATGACTTGTACCATGTTGTGTTCTCATGAGCGGATCGAATCCAAATACCATGTTCTTTAACATGTATCTATGATCTCTGATTGACACTCTTGTCCTAATGATCCATAAGACAGAACTCATAATATCAGAGAGAGCATACTAGTCTTAATTCATTTGTTATTCCCATAACAATGACTGACTAGGGATATTTAGAATGAAGTCTCATTTGTTTCAAGGTCTTACAATCCATGTGCCTCACACATGATAACTTAAACCGAAACGACATTCTTGGATAGTTTTATCAATTGATATGCATAGGAATACAAAAGATAAAACTAATGCCTCATATTATTAATTTCAAGTGTTTCGTTACAATGCATTGGGGCTAGGGCTTACACTAACAACTTGCAACACAAGTCACACCATAAACTAACATGTAACCTTTCTTCTTGCAATTATGCCTCATAGGACAGAATATCCCTAGCCATCTTGGCTAGTGCCAAACTATATGATGCCTCAATAGGCCATGAACAATCTAGCTTTAGGCCGAGTTCAGTACAAAATGAGTAGGTTTATGTCTAAAAAAGTTTCTAGAGGACTTGGGGCTGCTTGAGGAGGCTAACAAATTGCTAGCTAAGGCTGGTTAGACTGATTTCTTTGCCCTAGCTTTCATGACATATCCTTAACTACTCTTTTATACGGTGGGTATCAGTGGTTGGACACCCAAAATGGGGTTGTATAGTTCATAGCTTTGGGAGTACCATTCAGCATTACTCACTATAGGTTTGCAGAGGCAATAGGACTTCCCAATGATTCAGCCATTGTTACACCACCATGTATGATGGATAGGGATAGGTGGAGGGCTGTGGCTTTGCTAGGAGCAATATATTAGTCAAACAATGTGAATAACATGATGTTAGCTCTCCAAATTTATATATACTTGTAGAAAGTTTTGTCTGCCTTTTACCTTGGATGCACTGGGAGTCTGGGTAATATTAATTCGGCAAACATTACCAGTTTATGGGGAATGCATAAGCGGTAACACATTGACATCACCTATGAGATCATCTCAATGTTGACTAGGGTGAGCACTTCGCCAGGGACTCAAATGTGTGTGGGAGAAGTCATCACCAAATTACTTATATTAATTGGATAAGAAAAGGATTGCTTTAAAGATCCTATCCCATAAAGCATCCATATAGACCTTCAGACAATGGTCATTATATGCAAGGTCAAGCATATAGAGGGATGCAAAGGCAAGTACATATTATTTACAGTGCCAAAGACCCGATAGAGATGTGGCCTTGATCCTATAGTGCCAGAGATAGTGATAGAGGGAGATGGCCAAGATAAGGTGGCAAATGAGGTGCCAGCAGAGCCTTAGGTGCTTTAGGAGCAGTCACCTCAACAGGATGGATAGATAAGTGAGCATCATGGATCTCAAAAGGCATAGAGAGCAAGGGTTATCTCAGATTATGAGTTTCACCTATAGGATCTCCTAAGTGGATCACCACAAGCATCAACATGCACCAAATCTCCTACAAGGCACCAGAGGTCACCGGCTGTGAGGTTTTCTCCTTATAGACATCTAACAGTTTCATCATCTTCGACTCCTCTGCCCTATAGGCACCCAGGGATGTTGAACTCTACTACACCTTCACCACTTGTTTCATAATCACCTGTATATGTGCCTATAGGTACTCATTCAAAGGACTTTTCCTCCAAGTTAGTAGTATTGGAGGCTTCTAGTAGATGCCGGGAGGAGGAATTATAGACCATTTTCATAGTAATACAACCTTTCTAAACCTTACTAGTAGTTGTTCATGCTTTATAAATAGAGTTATAAAGCCTTAGAGTAAATATACAGACCACAAGCTATAGGTTCGGTGAGACCTTATAGGTGGTTGATCATTTTATTACCCGGCTTAGAGATTAGAGCACTCGCATCAAGATTGCAATTTTTAAGGTTAGGTAGGCTATGATCGTGATCAATTAGGAGCTAAAAAGTACATCAGATACTTGAGGGGAGACCTAATAAAGTACCTAAAGAGTCACTCTAATGCAATTCGCAAGGTGGGTTAAGGATCAAAGAGACCGACAGAGGTGATAGTAGCGATTTTGCAACCATTGACCTCAGTGCTACAGGGTTTTAGATTCATGTTTAAGCAGGCAAAAGAGTAGCCACCTCTAGCACCATAGGCTATGGCACTAGTTCGACCACCTAGACTGCCATCTGGGTCGACATATCATAGAGCACCTAGATTAGGGCCTTCTTAGTAACCTATTTATTTTGTATTCAAGGAGTACCTGTTAAAATCTTGATGTATGTAAATTGCAAAACATTTATTCATATAGTTTATGTACATATTTTATGCTTATATTTATTTCCATTTTCATATGTCACTTGGAATATAAATAAAGGAATAAAAAATGAAACTGACTTTGCCACATATAAATAAGATAAGAATGGAGAATATGGTCATGAGTATCGATAGATAACAAATAATAACTAATAAATAATGAGATAAAAGGCCCAAAAAAAAGACAAAGTCAATTAACAATATGCTAAGATTCAACACCATATTCAAAATAGGTGTTGGAAACTCTCACTAGAGAGCATGTATATGTGTTCTCCAGATAAAAGAGGAATGCAAAGAATCATATGCACAAGAAAACATAAGAAAAGAATTATTAAGCAAAGATAGAAGTCCAATGATGATGCATATCTACCAAAACCTCCCCAGTGGATAGCTATATTTCCTGAGAAAAATATAAACCATCAACAATTTGTTTTTTCATGCCCAGGTGCTAACCAATGATGTTTAAGAAGCACTGATTCTGCATACCCCAAGCACTAATTGATCTTTATTAATCCATTATGATTCTGCATGCCCTAGGCGCTAATCAGATGTATTCAAATAGCCTTAATTTAGCATGCTCCAGGCATAAATCAAGCAAAAATATTCTTTCTTGTCCGAATTCTGCATACCTTAGGCATTAGTTGGATAAGTGGAGACTCATCACCTTACATGGAGTTAGTCTCAAATCTTGATTCTGTAAGCCTCAAGCCTAATCAAGTAAAGCCTTTAGTTATCTCAATTCAACATGCCCTAGTGCTAATTAAACAACTTTGAGACTCACCACCTTAAATAGAGTTAGCCTCAAACCTTGGTTCTGCATGCCCTAAGCACTAATCAAGGATTTTAAGCAATAAATAAACCAAGAGATTCGTTGCCTCAGGTATGCATCTTTTTCCTTTCATTCTAAATTTTGGGTCACTTTGGCATCGATACACAAGCTCCCTAAAATTAGGGGCAGATGTGGATATTGTGACCTAAGGCAACCTATATCAAGGTTACTGATAATGAGGAAATAGTATATTACTGAAAATACTTTTGGATCTTAAAGCTTAGATAGTGAATTTCTCACACTTTCTTAACAATTTTTCATGAATTTCCAAGTATTTCTAAGTGTTTTAACAAAAGATGCATAAAGCCCCCATTTTGGCCTCCAGTGGTGACAGACGGCCATATATCACTTAAGAGGTGCTCATCCATAGGTCCCTCTCACTTAGGTGGCTCACCTAGGAAAAATTAAGGTTTAGTGATGAGGGACAATCATCCCTCACTCGAAGCTAGGTTTCCCATTTTTTGGGTTTTTAAAAAGGTAGTTAGGATTATTCTTCAAGATTTTTCCTGGATTAGAGGGCCTAATCTTTATATTTGGGGATATTTGAAAGGGATTTCAATTCAAAAGTCTTCCTTAGGTATAAAATTATAAAAATCTAGGGTTTTTAGAAGAGGAAAATCATTCTTTTTAGGAGCCACAATTATACGAAAATAATAGTTTCTCTCTTTCTAACCTTGAGCTCTAACAATTCTTATTTAAACACACATACATGAAAAAATGAATTTTAGATTTTATTTTGAGAAACACTAATCACAAATTGGAGCAGAGATTTAGACTATAATCGCCATAGAGATAGAATATCTCTTGAGGGTAATATTTTAGGCTCTCCTTCCATTCTTCTCTCTCTAGAATTCAAATAACATAATCATATGATTTTTGATGTATGTTCTCATTCTTTATTTGTTATTCTATTTGACCAATATGTATGTTGATTCGAGATGTTTTAGGTTGTGAATTTGAGTTTAATTGGCATGCTTATGGTGTATGAATGTTGATTTCCTCAATTTTTGTATATTTTAAAGCTTTAATTTTGCATCTTTTAATCATCTAAATGTATGTTTTATGTGTATTTCATAGCTGATTCATTGTTGTGGTGTATTTTGGCATGATTTAGGTTGTATAAATATATTTTTAAGGCTAAAAAATATTTTTCATTATTTTTTCTACATTTTGGCACTTTCTGCATTTTTTTATTACATCCAAAAGGCATTAGGGATGGCCATCCCTCATTTAAGGGATGATATTCCTTAGTTTTCTTCTCACTGTCCATCCCTCATTTAAGGGATGATATTCCTTAGTTTTCTTCTCACTGTCCATCCCTCATTTCTTTCTTATGGCCATCCCTTACCTCCTATGGCCGTCGCTATGTGTTTTTACAACCATTTTTGATGTATTCATGTATATTAATGAATATTAATCATTTTTCATCATATTTGTTTCTTATTTTCATGCTATAATGTCAATTTCTATATGATTTTCATGATTCAATGTTTAAATCATTTTTATTATTGTGTATTAATTATTTATCTTTTTTTATTTTTTATGAGTATTGGATTATTTAGATTTTGGAGGATTGTTTTAAATTCTTGCATGGGAAGTCATACTTCCAGAATGATCCGCTTCTTATTGCCTATCTAGTTTTCATGGTTTTGTTTGCTTAATTATTTATCTTGCATTTATTAGCTTATTTTCCTTTTTTATGTATTATTATTTATTTGGGTTTTAATAATTAGTAAAAAAAGAGGATTTTGTGCATAATAAAATTAAAAGAACATCAAAAATATTTTCTACTAAATAAATTGGATTGTTTCCTAATATAGACCAATCTCCAATTTTTTAGCCTAAATTCACATTTTATAATAAAATATCTTTTTGTAAATATGCATGTGGGAACCAACACTCCTAAACTAATTAATAGCCTATTTTATGTATGATTTTTCCTTTGTACATTATTCTTTTCTATCAGATGATTTGATTTTGTAATAATTTAAGTAGACCTTTTATTTTAAATATTTACCATCTTGACTTTTTGTTTGAATGGGATGTTTTAATTTTTATCACTTGCATTATGTGAGAAAGGAGAGGGGATTGATTATAAAACTTAATTTTAAAACAACAGCTAACTGAGATGCTTAATAAGAGTGATGTTCAAAAAATCAATTTGTATTTAGGCATCAAAAGGTCGAGATTAACTTTCCTGATGTTCTATTAGGTGGTGGCATCATGATGCCTACCTTATTAGGCCCATTAGTAGATGTCTTCATAAGTTGACTACCAACAATAATTTGGACTTGATTCCTTTTTATTACGAAGTGGCAAATTTATGAGTTAAGTGAGCCTATTCCAATCTTGGACCTTAAAAATGGGCCTCTAACAATCCAATCAAAAATGAGTGAAGGCTTTAATGTGCATCACAATATTTTTTATTTGAAATCCCTTATCTGCCACCTTAGATAATAATAGGAAACTTGACAATGCTTTGCTCTTGATTATTTATATTAAAACCTATTACTATTTTGTTCAGGTTTCATTAATGTCAGTAAACCCTGGATAACTTCTATATTTGACATATTCCCCGTTATCTGTTAAATTATGTACTATAAGTGTTTGATGATCTATGAGTTATTTTCTATTTAACTTATTTATATTATATGTTCATTACTATCAAGTGTAATAATAACGCATGTTAAGATTTACACTTAATGTTAACTTTAATTTTGTGTAGATGGTTACTTATTTGAGGCATATTCTAAAGTTAAGACAACTAGATTCAACCAACTTAGAAGTTTAGAATATAATTTTAGATATTTTATTTTGTATTTAATCAGGGTATTATGAATAGATGTATTAATTGTTATAAGTAAACTATCTCAGATTATTTTTGATGACTTTATATTTATAGTTTAGTTATCACCCATGTACACTCTTAAGGGATATTAGGGTGTGAAAATTTAGGGGTATCAAAGTCTAGGTTTAGGTAATTTTAGCCTAAATCAAGTCCCAGTAATTCAAAAATAGATAAGTTAGTTGTGTACTCAACCTATGGCGATTGTCCGTGTCCTGATAGAGTTTGATTATAGAAGGTCTTACAAAAATATTAGAGTAGTTATTTATGGATAATTGAGTTATTAAACCCCTTTCTCCCATTTCTAATATGTTTCTCATATTAAGATATAATATTTTTAGATCTTTAGGGAGGAAGTTTATTTGAAAACCCTATTTACAATGATTTCTACTGTTTAATTTGTTTTAAGTACCTAATATTGATGGCATTTAAGGTTCTGACTAATTTGATTCAGAAAATGATGAATGTCATGTAATTGCAAGAAGTAAGATACTTGAAAGCTATTATCAGTGCTTAAGTTTATTTGGCGTTGATGTATCAATCTAGAATGAATTCAATAAGAGATTAAGAGATGTATAAGAGATCATCATTCCAAATCCGTTATATGCATAGTGTAAAGTACTAGATTTCTTTTAAAAAAAAAGAAGAAAAAAATAGTATTATTTAATGGGTTGAACATGAAGAATACAGTATGAACAACTCTAAAAGGGTAAAAAATTAAGTACTATTAATACTTGGTTATGAGAGAGGAGAGGGGATTGATTATAAAACTCAATTTTAAAACAACACCTAACAAAGATGCCTAATAAGAGTGATGTTCGGAACATCAATCTCTATTTAGGCATCAAAAGGTCGAGATTAACTTTCCCAATGTTCTATTAGGTGGCAACATCATGATGCCTAACTTATTGGGCCCATTAGTTGATGTCTTCATAGGTTGACTACCAACAATAATTTGGACTTGATTCCTTTTTATTGCGAAGTGGAAAATTTATGAGTTAAGTGAGCTTATTCCAATCTTGGACCTTAAAAATGTGCCTTCAACAATCTAATCAAAAATGAGTGAAGCCTTTAATGTGCATCACAATATTTTTTATTTGAAATCCCTTATCTGCCACCTTAGACAATAATAGGAAACTTGATAATGCTTTGCTCTTGATTATTTATATTAAAACCTATTACTATTTTGTTCAGGTTCCATTAATGTCAGTAAACCCTGGATAACTTCTATATTTGACATATTCCCCATTATCTGTTAAATTATGTACTATAAGTGTTTGTTGATCTATGAGTTATTTTCTATTAAACTTATTTATATTATATGTTCATTACTATAAAGTGTAATAGTAACACATGTTAAGTTTTACACTTAATGTTAACTTTACTTTTGTGTAGGTGGTTACTTATTTGAGGTATGGTCTAAAGTTAAGACAACTAGACTCAACCAACTTAGATGTTTATGATATAATTTTAGATGTTTTATTTTGTATTTAATTAGGGTATTATGAATAGATGTATTAATTATTATAAGTAAACTATCTCATATTATTTTTGATGACTTTATATGTATAGTTTAGTTATCACCCACGTACCCTCTTGAGGGGTATTAGGGTGTGACAATTTAGGGGTATTAAAGTCTAGGTTTAGTTAATTTTAGCCTAAATTGAGTCCCAGTAATTCAAAAATAGATTAGTTAGTTGTGTAGTCAACCTATGGCGATTATCCGTGTCCTGATAGAGTTTGATTATAGAAGGTCTTGCAAAAATATTAGAGCAGTTATTTATGGATAATTAAGTTATTAAACCCCTTTCTCCCATTTCTAATATGTTTCTCATATTAGGATATAATATTTTTAGATCTTTAGGGAGGAATTTTATTTGAAAACCCTATTTAGAATGATTTCTACTGTTTAATTTGTTTTAAGGTACCTAATATTGATGGCATTTAAGGTTCTGACTAATTTGATTTAGAAAAATGATGAATGTTATGTAAAATCATGAAGTAAGATACTTAAAAGCTATTATCAGTGCTTAAGTTTATTTGACGTTGATGTATCAATCTAGAATGAATTCAATAAGAGATTAAGAGAAGTATAAAGGATCAGCATTCTAAATCCATCATATGTATAATGTAAAGTACTGGATTTCTTTAAAAGAAAGAAAAAAAAGTATATTATTTAATAGGTTGAACATGAAGAACATAGTTTGAGCAACTCTAGAAGGGTAAGAAAGTTTTGGTATTATTAATACTTGGTTATGAGTGAGTAATAGCTTGAAGTGTTAGCTAATAACTCTAAGAGATATGTGCTAAATTGAGCCCAACTATTATCATGGAATTACAATATTGTTTATTTTCCTAGTTTAATTTGCTCTAATTAAAGAGTTTTTATTTATATCCTAATTCTATTTTGGTATGAGTTTTTACTCTTTTGAACTTTTCAAATTAAGTAATGTTTTGGATTAAGAGTGACCCTTGATAAGGGTTTTGTTTTTAGTAAGGAAAATAGTGGTAAATCTAAGTGCCTAAACTATGTAATGGCAAATGTAGGACAAGTAACCTGTTGAAAATGGGTCATGTTTATGGAGTAACGATTATTGTTTAGTGTTAGTATTTGAAGGGATTTTGAAACCTCGTGGTATGGTTGGGTTTGTAAGAAAGTTGAAGGGGTTTAATCTAATTATGTTACTATTTTACTTTTTATTGCTTTTTATAAATGAGTTATTTGTGATACAAACTATGACTGGCTTAAGAGCATGAGAGTTGAGGTGCTTGTGTAAGTTATAATACTTTCAACATTCTAGCTTTCATATTAATTATAAGTTGTAATTAAGCTATATAAAAATGAATGATAAATGGAAATTTTTTTATTGTTTATTACGGCATGGTTTGACTTTTAAAAGCTAAAGTTAGTATACTTATGCTAAAATTTGAAAATAAAATAAATGAACGAAGGTGATCTAATGGACTATAAAAGGAAAATTTAAGCTTGTTATAAATCTCAGCTAGAAAATGTCGTATTGTACATGAGAGTATTGGTAGTTGATTTGTAATAATGTTCATAAACTTAGAAGAGTTTTGTATGAAGCCTATATAATTCTGAGGTGATTGATAAATTTAATTGGTTAATGATCAGTTAAAATAGTAACCAAAATCTAAAAATAACAATGTAGAATAAATGTCATGAGTGCAAATTTCGTAGGCAAAATTCTTTTAAGAGGAAGAGAATTTTAACACCCCAAGTACAACCTTGGTGGACTTGGCCAACATAGTTGGAAATTTTGAATTTGTTTTGGGTAGTTAATGTAATATAAAAGTTTGGAAATCGAGTATATACCTATATTTGGGGCTTATATTTAAATAAGATTTGGAATTAAATTGTGAATGGCTATCAAATTACTTAATAGGGACTGAAGAGATATTGTGCTAAGATTTTTATATGGCTACTAATAGGAATTTAACACTTGAATTTCTAGAATGATTAAGAGTGGTTGAAGTAGAAATCTGTTCTTAGAGGAGACCGGCTATGAAGAAAAAAAGAAATAGGTAGAGAGAGGGAAAAACTATCATTGTTGGCCATTATATTTTCCTTCTTTCCTTCTATTTCTATCCTAAGTCCTAATTTTTTTTGAAATTATAAAGAGGAGGTGAGGATGTCAATTCAAGAGTTAAAGTGGGTTTATCTACAGGTGAGAAAAAATCTTATCATTGTCGTTTCCTCTATTTTGTAAATTTATATATTGAAAATTGGATTTGAATTTAGAGTGTTAATTGATGGAAATTTCTTTGTTAAGCTGAAGAACCAGGTAAATTTTAAAGGATAGAAGTAGGTTTTGATCTAAAAGTTAGGCTGCTCTACTTCAGCTAGTAAGTGAATGCTTAATTTTTTGCTCACCCTAAGTTTAATGTTGTTGGAATATAGTTGTTAAAGAGATTGGTGATTGAGAATGAATAGGAAATTTAGTGTGTAAAAACAAGAATTGGTGTCATATAATTCTTCTAAAAGCTCTCTAAAGTTTGCATGAGCTAATGTTGAATAATCTCTTAGGCTACTCTTTCTCTGTTGAGAATTGGAATGATTTAGGACGAGAATAGTTTCTAGAATATGTTTAAAATTGAGTAAGAATTCTAAACTAATGCCAAGGATAGATGTTTTCTCATTTATTGGTTTTTTAACAGCCTTTGGGTGGAGTTTCATCTTGAAATAAATGAATTAGAAGTGGATGAATTTATAGTTCTAGAACATGCACTATGTTAGGACTTATGCGATTGAGCACTTGTGATGTTAAGCCTTAAATGTGTGTGATAAATTGTTGTAAATTAAGCTAAAATAGTTAGGCAGAGTTAGGAGGAAATCACTCAACCCGATAGAGATAACTTCGGCTCAATTGGGTCACTAGTACATTTTTAGTCTAGAAGCTTTCAACTTAGCTGAGATAGAATTTGGTTTAGCTGGGTCACTTTATTAGCTTTAATCTAGAAGCATTTGACTCAATAGAGACACTCATCATCCAAGTGGAAGCCCTTCTATTTTATTCATGTATTTTTTAATTCTTATCTCTGTTCTTTGAAATTATTTGGGTGTTAATGAAGCTATGTGAATTCAATAGTAAACTATTTATATGATTAATGAGTACATTTTCTTTTCTAAAGCTTCAGCTTGGGATATAGCAAGAGACCTTGTGAAAGCTCAATTGGGTGTTCTATACTCTATTGAATTTGTAACCTCTCTCTCTCTCTCTCTTTATATATATATATATATATATATATATATATATATATATATATATATATATATATATATATATATATATATATATATATATATATATATTCTTTCTATTTGGATTTTGATAAGTTGGAAGTTAGATACTAGGGTGGTCCGATTTGGAAATTTGTTCATAAATTTAATTGGCATTAAATATGTTAAAGCTTTATGATTATGAATTAAGAACCATCTTAAGTCTTTGGTCAGTAAATCCTTAATATTGATGGGAGATAATCTTACTTCAATGGTTGTTATCCTTGTAATAGAAGCAGTCTAATGAACTTATCTCATGTTAGATCATTAGAAAAAAATGAATTTAGGCCAAAGAAACACGGGTTTGATAGAATGATAAATTTGAGAAGATATTAGTGGGAAACAAGCATTAGATTATGGGTATGAGATGTTTGGCAGTTCAGACAAAAGATTAGTCTACTAAAAATGGAATTTCTTGCTTTTGATTTTAGAATTAGTTTTGATGTCTCTATGTTATATAAAGGCATTGGTAATTCCATGATTTTTTAGTTTCTAAATATTTAGTTGATGGACATTTTGGGAATGATTTTAGTAGTATATATAATCTATAAAAAATTTATTAAGCTTAAATTACTTGCTTCCAACGATGTGAACTCTGTATATATTGTGACCGAATGTTAATAAGTATAATGAAATTACTAAGCAATATAGGAGAATACAATTAAGATCCCAAAATTGTCGAACCTAAGAGATTGTGAATGTAAGGAAAATTTGATTATTTAATTATATATGTAAAGAATTTCCCAATTGTTTTCGATGATTCATATTACAACTACTAAAATTTAACCAAATGAATTAAAATGATAATGAAATGTAATGCAATAAAAATAGAGAACGGACTTTAAGATACAACAATCATTAAAAAGCTACTTAAGTTTTTAATCCTCCCTAGACCCAATGAAAACTATTTTAACATAAAGATAATAGATCTAAATATGGATAACCTAACAAAATCCAAGTTTCCCATTTCAAAGCAAACTGTTCTAGATATTTTATTTCCCATTCCGGAGCCAATCGAGTAACTAGCCTAAGCATAGGTCTTAAAATCCTAGATACGAATTTACTTCCCATTTTGAAGCTAATCAACCTAGTACCTATTCATTTCTCACCTATTTCTGAATTTACAATGTAATAACTATAGATCTAAAAGCTTTATTCCAGAATCACTATTAAACTTATAGCTAAGAGAAGTAAAAAAAAGCATTCAAATATCCAATCCAAACAAGCACAAAACCCATTCATTTGATATAAGAAAATGATAAAATACTTGAATAAAATAGATATTTAGATCATCACATGGAAGAATAAACATCATATGATATATTAATCATAAAATGGTTTACATTCTTACATAGGTATGGGGATTCATAGATCCCTAAGCAATAAAGTCACTACTCTTAACACATTAATAAAAATAAAAAGATAAGAGAGAAAGAAACTAGTAAACCCATTTGTTAAATCTAATGATGAAATCTGAACCCAAATCTTCTCTTTTAATCATAGCAAACCCTAATTAAATATAAACTAAACTTTGATAAACTAAATAAAAAAGAAGTGTTCAATCTAAGAATGCTACTAAAATTAATGTAAGTACAGTGTTTACAATGGATGAAAATATTAATAACCCTAAAAACCATAGAGAAAAATAAAATCTTTATCCTCCTCTTTGCCAAACAGATTATGGTACAAATCCATCCCGGTCATAACCATGCTGTTAAATTATAATCTTTAAATGGGTCACAACTTGAACAAATCCTTCCTAGCCATGATAAAAGCTTCTAAACTGAAACTAACGAAATAATCAGGGGTTCACAATTGGGATAAATCCTTCCTAGCTATAGCCTTTATGAAACGGTGAGTTTTAAAGATTTTTTAGGGAATATATAGCTAGAATCATTTCATTGTAGCCGTGACCTAAGCCAAAATTCTAAAAAATATTAAAAATTTCATCATTAAGGTCAAATCTAATCATAATTCATCAAACTTACCAAATTTGGCAAAGAGAATAGAACTAAACACTAAAAACACTAAAAATACACTAAATTATACAAAAATTACTGACAATAGCACACTTAAATATTTCTTTCCTTACAAAAACTCAAGTAATTTGAGAGTTTTAAGCTCTTCTCTTTTCTAATGAAAGTACCCAACACTTAAACATTACTATGATTGCTAGCTTTCTGAATTTGATTTTTCTTTTGGAATAAAGAAATACTAGCTAGATCACTTCTAAAATGATGAGCATGGGCTTTCAAAAATTTCAATTAAAATGGAGCTACACTGAATTTATGCAAAAACTAGACAACAATCCCCAATTTCTAAGATTTTACACATTAAAGCCCACCCCTACACTTACTTAAACAACCTTTGAAAAAAGAATCAAACCTACTCCTAGAATGGCCAGTTCTTAGTAGGGGAAGAAAAAAGTTTTTTAAGCTAGTAGTTATCAAAATGAGTGTAACAATAAAAAAAAAATTCCTAGCATGTTCAATAAGCTCAAAAGGGGTTAACAATGGATAACATGCATAAAGGTAGGCTAAAAGTCTTTTTAAAGTAACTAAACATACAAAAATTTGCCTAAATCATATCCTAACTTAATTTAAGTTGTTACATTGCTTTGAATGGTGATGAGGAAGGTTCTAACACTCTAAAATTCATATTCAATCACATTCATGCACTGGTCTTTCTAAATTTTTAAAATAGGCCTGTAGTGAACATTAATTAGGAAACTCATTAATATTAATCTAGTTGAAGCTAAATGAAAATGAAAATTCTCTTAGGAAAACAACTACTTTTTTATTATTTAGTAGCTTTTAAATAAGTTATTCTAACTCAATTTTTGAAACTATTGAAAGCGAAAATAAATTCAAAGGCAAAATTAACTAAAATGTAAAAGTAATTAATAAAAGCAATAATAGAAAACTATGGCAAGCATAACTAAAGAAAACAAAAGCTAAAAATAAAAATTAAAGCAACAATTAAAATACAAAATACGGATTAAAACTAAAAGCAAACAATTAAAATTAAAAGAGAAAAACCAATACTTTTCAAATCACAACATAACTAAACAAAAGCCTTAAAAATGATTAAAACTACTTAAAGGAACAAACAAAAGAGTGCTAATGACATTGGCAAAATTCAAGCATTATTTCATCAAACATTGTCTTAAAGCATGCTCTCAAAAACATCCTCTCAAAACAAGTTCTCAAAAATTCCTTCTGAAATAGCCCTTACCCCCACACTTTAAAATTTTTCTACCCTCAAGAAAATGGAAATTAAATTACCCAAAATTAGGGATTAGGGACTCCTTCAAATCAATGCTCTTATGGTGGTGGTGATGGAAATTAGGAATCAAATTTGAAAGTTAGACACACCATTGAAATCATCATTTGGTCTATTTGGGATTGAATCTCTGCTTGACATATCTATAAGTTCTCTATTTAGCTGATCAAATGCATATTTAGGAGAGGATAAAGTAATAGCTTCAACATTCGAAGTGCCTGAAATAGGTGCTCTCCATTAGGAAGATCTATTCAATCAAGAAAATCTTAATGTTCCTCAGTATCTTTTTATCAATAAGTGGTGTCTCTCCCAAATCTTTTCCCAATGTAGCATGGTTTATAGCTTTGGCTAACACAGTGATGATTCCTCCAAGATAAATTTTTTTCACCTATTTAAGGTAATTTTGTAAGTTTTCAATCTTCTTTTGTATGTAGAAAGCCCCGTTTAATTTGACACCATGCACCATGGCATATAGCACAATTGCTTTAGAGGTGTTGACTTATCCTAGTCCACCAACATGAGTGAAGATTGATAAAGCCAAAAATGATGCAAGATACGAAGCACATAATTCTTTAGGTGGTGCACTTTTATAAGCTCGGTAAAATATTCAGATGGCTCTACCTCATCACAAATGGTCTCTTAAACATCCTGCGTGTTGTAATTGTCCAAAATTCTTGCCCTATGCACTAGAAATCCTAGATGCTTAGAGAATTCATTGAAGGTTATGGTATACGCTTTCCTATCCGACCAAAAGAAACTCTTCTCGAATCTTAATAACTATCCTTCCCTACTCTTATTCTCACAAAAGCAAGGAAATCTCTAGTTAGATGAGGATGCACTCATTCTATTTTGACAAAGAAGTTTATCCACCCAAAGTTGTAAATTAACCACTATGCTTCTTGATATAACCTCATTTTCGATAGCAAGTCCATGTCCAAGTAGGTAGTTGGCATATATTTAGCAATGGAGAATTTTGCACAATTTGGTCTCATCTCCTTTGATACCTAACTTGGTACCTTTGCAGTTGGTGCTCCATGTTGTGGTGATGATGAGGCTCCAGCATCTTATCTCGACCTCTTAGGTGCCACTACAAAATAAAGAAATAGATTTTATCTATGGACTAATCATACATAGAGACAAATAATGAAAGCATTAAAATTTAACAAATGTAATGCAAAGATAAACCAACAACATGCTTAACTAACGAAACACATTGTAGGCACTATAAACATTAGGTAAAAAATTGCAAGAATAGCACATAATATTCAAATTGACATTATAAAAATTAAGATCAATGTGGCCAAACAAGGTTTAGAATTGATATTGACTATACAAAGATAAAACCTTTAGAAAATCTCAATTGTCAATGCATTATATTATCAAAATAAGACAACAAAACAAGATGGAAATGCATAAATCACAAACACTAGGCTAATCATTCCTAAGTTCTAAAAGAGAACAACAATCATAAATGCATAAATCACAAACACTAGACTAATCATTCCTAAGTGCCAAAAGAGAACAATAATCATACACATAAGCACTATGAGCAAATAAAATGAGAATGGCTAAAACAAAGGATAAAGTGTCATTTAGGCATTTTAGCAAACACATGGTGTGCAACAATTTTAAATCACAAGAAATTAGATCTCCATACACATGCACAGCTCTAAAAATCATTGTTAGTAACCATAACTCAAGAGACAAAATGAAACACAACATAATAACCACCACCAGCATTAGAAAAATCCAATGGAAATGAAAAAATGAACAGCTAAATTAAAAATGGCATTTAAGAGTAACAACAATTAAATGCACTATCATATTGAATAAAAGTTACACAAAGAAGCTCTTAATCAACCAAAAAAGAGAGAATAAGAGATGAATAAAAGATTTGATGAAACAAATATATAAAGAGGTACTTACTTGTCAGAGATTCCAAGCTAAATGGAGTGCAAACGTTGAAGAAAGAGGTGTTAGAGCCAAAAATGAAGAGGAAATAGTGTGGAGGTGAAAAGGTAGATGAAGAGGTCTATTTATATAAATGTCATAGCTGGAACCCCTAAATTCATGGTCGGATTGATTTTGTACTAGTTGTGACACAGGATCTTTTAAAATGCACTTTTTAGCTTTTTAAAGGTCACGGCTATAATGATTTTATGCCAACCGTGACTAACCATTTTGGATCAAATTTGAGCAAATTTCAATGGTAACAGCTAGAATGAATGTGTGCCAACCATGACAAATCTTTCCGAACTAAATATATCTAAATTTTTAATTGATCACAGCTAGAATGGATGTGTGCTAGTCTTAACAAACCATTCTATACTAAAGGCACAAAAAAAATCATTATGGTCACGGCTAGAATGAATTGGTTCCAGCTATGACAAACCATGTTGTACTAAAATTACTAAAAGTTTTAATTGGTTATGATAGTAATGAATTGGTGCCAGCTATGATAAATTTTTCCATTCTAAAAATAGCCAAATTTTTCAGTGGTCATGACTGGAATGAATTTGTGCCAGTCGTGACACATAATTTTTGCAAATTTTTAAAGTTTGACTCCTAATTTCAAACAAGTTTTACACATATAATTTAACTCCAACAAAGCAAGACAAATTCTAAACACTTATGCACCGTAGAAATTAGCAAAGACACTAAAAAAATTAACACTAAAAATTAAAAATAGGAAAATAAAAATTGAAATAAAACTAAAAAGAAATTTCAAACATCGAGGAAACTAATGGGAAACCATAGCCTTATTACTTTGAAGTGCTAAAATTTCTTGGAGATTCCTCAAAGGACTAAAGAATGATCCACAAGTTGTCACCCTGGCTTATTATCTTAAGTGGAGAATTGTTTAAGAAATAGTCTAATGGAAAATAATCAAGATAAAGAGAAGAAATGGAAAAAAAAACTCTTACAGAAGCTTACACGGCCAACATGAAAGAAGAAACAAAACAACAAGTGAAGTTTCAAAAACCATCCCTTCTCCTTAACATTTAGGGATAACTATGATGTAACCAATTAAGATTGAGCTTTAACTATTAAACAATGCTTCAAAAGCTCAACTATCATAGAAAGAATTAGCAAAGTAGGGCCTTCTATAATTTAGAAAATAACTCACCATCCTAGCTAAGTCCTTAAAGGTCCATTCAATCTTTTAAAAAGTGGATCAAAAGCCATTTTTTGGAAGAAACAATTCAAATCAAGTGCACTAGGCTACACGAGCCAAAGTCAAACCCTTTATGCTAAAGAAGTTATAATTAGAAGGGGTAACCATTTCTTACTAGCAATGATCAAAAAGGATTTAATTGATCAAGCAATGCTGAAAAACTAGACAGAATTCCATGGCAAAGATTAAAAAAAAATCAAAAGAAGAGAAAATATAGCCTTATAGGTCAAAAATTGAAAAGAGGCAATCTTGCTAAAATTGGGCACTTCTCTAGGGAAAAAACTAAAAACAAGCATCCTAAGTTAAAAATAGAGGTTGAGAGAAAATATTCAATCAAGAAAACTCGTGAGGGCTAATTGATAATAGGACTTAGAAGCACATAAGGTGTCACCTCCTAAGACTGAATTAAACATGTTTTTTTTTGCATTACATGTTTGAGTATGCTTGTTGTTATTGCTATATGATGCATGGAATGCATGCTTAAGTTAGCCATGAGCATATGATTAACATATAAAAAGAAACTTATTGCACATATAAGGGTATATATTAGGGCTAAATTCTCACGTGACAAAAGCAACATCTTATGTGACAAATGCTTTTTCTGATGTTTTTATCATGACATCCTTACCAAGACACTATATCAATAGCTATACATTGTATAGGAGAACCACCTTTTAGTGTCCAAAAGTTTATTCTTGATGAAAGCTATAGATGGAATCCAATATGGATTGATAGGGATAAAGTTAAGCCATTTGAACCAGATGAAGTAGAAATATTTTTACAATATTTTTGGGGACCATATGTCAAAAAATTAAAAAAAAAGGAAAAGGGGAAAAAAGAAAAGAAAATGCCATTAGATATGAAAATTATAACTGGCTGTCCAAGCAAAAATTAGGCCAAGGAATAGGGTGAAATCTAGAAATAGGCAGTCTATCCCATAAAAATTAAAAACAAATAAAAAGCCGTTAGAGTGGCTTAGGTCCATTTCAGGCAAAAATTAGGCACAGGATTGTGTGAAAATCCCTAAAGGGATGCATGTTTGGCTAAAAAAATATAGTGTCAAAACTTGCAAAGGGTGCACTACCTTTAAATAATGACTATAGGTACCCGAAGAAATAAAGCATTACTAGTAAAGGCAAGGCTTGAGTAACCTCCCCTTTGGCAGTCAGCTCACAATTCAAGATGTAAGGTGGAGTCTTAGGGGTAAGAGAGTACTACTCTAATGGCCATAAGTTCTTTGATCATGGAGTATAACTCTAAATGGGCAAAGTGAAAAAATAGAATCGTAGACCATAATAGCTACTAAAAAAAGATGTACAATAGATCAATCTCTTCAAGAAACTGCTAAATGGTGTGGAAAGACCAAAACGAAATTTCTTTCCAGGTTATTGGGGGCAGCAAATAATATATACAACCTATTAAGGAAGGGGTTATCTTCAGTGGATGTATGACAATGATAGATTACGTACCTTAGGAGCAATAAGAAAGCTTAAAAAGAGGGCAAGGTAAAAAAAACTAAAGGAGCATACTCGAAAGAAAAGAGCCTGCCTCAAATCCACTTGAAAATGTTGTTATAAAGGGTATAGGAGGGATACAATCCAAATCACCCTCACAAATAGATCCTATAACCACCTGGGACATGGTCTATTCCTTTTTGTATGTCACAAATAATTTGATACACAGTTTCTTTGCAAATATCTTTTTCACATATGATATGTTTCAAATGTTTAGACACATACAATTTTTACAGATATTCTTATACAGAATTTTTTGCAAATATTTTTGCACAAAATTCCTTTTAATTATTTTTACATTATAATTTATCGCACATACTTCACGTGTACAATGTTTTGCATACATCACATACATGATCTTTGTATGTATACCATTTACATGATTCTATGTATAAATTCCACATGCATGATCCTTTGTATACATTGTACACATGCATGACACCTTGCATATATCACACATATATCGTACATGCATAATCCTTTGCATACATTTCACATGTGCATAAGTCCTTATATAATTCATTACATGCATTCCACACATAATTCATTGCATGCATTTTTGTGAATATGTTTCACACACATAATTCTATGAATATATTTCATACACATAATTCTTTTTATACTTGCACAATTTCATATATATATTGTTGTGTACTAACATTGCAGGAAAAGTCTAAACAGATTTCGCATGCAAAGGTTGGTCAAAGGGCAACTTTAATTCAGAAGTTCTACACTCATCGACACTAGACAATCAGATCAAGAAAAAGACACCCTAAAAAGTGAGACCCATCATGCAGACCCATGCTCGAGGCACTCAGATAAAATTATTTATTGTAAAACTCAAATACAAAAAAAATAAATTAAATTAAGTATGCAAAAATCTCAAATATGCAAACTTTCAGGCTTGAAAATACACCCAAAATGTAAAAATCCAAAATGCACTTAAGATGTAAAATCCCAAAAATTCAAAAACATAAAAATTCAAAAACACATAATACATCCAAAAAAACAAAATAAAACCAAAATAAAAATAAAAAAAAACAAAACACAGAAAGAAAAACTCAATTTTTGCAGGTAAAATGCAAACAGATTCTCCAAGGGGCAAGTCAACATGCTTCAATTCGTAAGGTGTTCTAGCTAAAAGATAGGACAATCTTCACTCATCTCAAAATGTAAGATGATATATGCCTACCTACATTGCCAACTCAGTAATATCCTCTATATGAATTTTAAAAATATCAAGCTAATCAAATGGATTATATGCAAGTCAGCAAGACTTAACCATGATTCAGCCAAAGCCTTTCTACAAGTAACCTAAAACCTTTCTATAGGTAACCTAAAACCATTCCATAGGTAACCCAAAGCCTTTCTATAGGTAACCCAAAATCTTTTCATATGTAACCAAAGTGCTTTCCATAAGCAATAAAAACCCTTTCCACAGGCGATAAAGTCTTTTCTGCAGGTGATAAAGTCCTTTCCACATACAAAAAAGTCCTTTTCACAGGCAACAAAGTCCTTTCAGTCCTACAAGTGATGAAGCCCCATCCATAGGCAATGAAGTCCTCTCCATAGGTGATGAAATCCTTTCTACAGGTAACCCCAAAGCCTTTCTATAGGTGATCAAGTCTTTTCTACAGACATCAAGATTTATCTTTAACCTTCACCATCAACATTCATCATCACCATAGAGACTGTTGTGTTGGGGATGTGATGGCCATATCACTTAGAGATAAGTTTCCACAAAATGAAATCATGCAAACCTATAAAAAGGGTTCATCAAAGACCTCATCATAGGGTTCAAAGACCTTTCCACAGGTATCGAAGACCTTTCTACTAGCATCAGAGATCTTTTTACAGACATCGAAGTCTTTGTAATAGGCATCCAAAGTACTCTTAAGAGGCATTCAAACCTATCACAAACTCAAAGAACAAAGGGAGATTGGATGATTTAGTTCTTGTTAACAAGCTGACATATAACATCAGATCGCTCCATCATCCACTCACTCAACCACTATCAATATAGAGATATCCACTTCAAACATATCGACAAACTGGCATTAACCATCCAAATTATCTTGACTTAACATGTCGAGAATCTAGCATCAATTGCAACCCCCAAAATACTCTTAAGGCACACCAAAACTCAAGTCCACCATCAACTTCCACATCGACAACACAAACATAAAGACTATCACCTCGGGTACGTGTCTCTATCCTTTACTCTAAACTTTAGCTAACCTAGACTCTAGTGTACTAGCCTTCCCAAAGTTGAAGGTAACTGTACACACTAGGTTTTGAGGTGGCTCTTGTAAAAGTTACCTAATGAGGAAGGAATTTCTCATAAATAGACAAAGAATGGAAGTGCTAAGCTTTCTCCCAAATTTTATATTTTCAAAATGCTTTTTGGGCTCTCCTATGAAGGTTTAAATGTTTAAAAATCTTTTTTGGATTTTTTTCCCTTTTTCCTTCTGTGAACGAGGTGAAAATGTGTTTCTAGTTATAATGCAAAAAAAGGTTAAAGTTAAAGGTGAGTCACTCCCTTAATCTATGACTCATTTCCTAGAAATTATTCTAGGTGGCAAAATAAGAGAGAAAATGAGATTTTATTTTATCCTTATCCAAAACACTTATTGTTGATAATAATGATTTTTAGGGGGATATTTAAGTTTAAAAAATGACAAATATTTAAGTTTAAAAAATGACAAATTTAGGGGGGATCTCTCTATCACTAAAAAACACTAATGTAGCTTAAGAAAAAAGAATAAAGAAATGAAATAGGGAGAAAAGCCACAAAATCACAAGAATTCCTTAGTCTTTGAGGAATAAACATTGAAGGTAATATTCATGAGCTCGAAACCCTTTGATCCTGGGTCTATTTAGTGTTTATAGTAAATATCCATTAGAATTTCTTATTCTTTGATTTTCTTATTCTTTTAACTTACTTGATTAAATCTTATTTTTTTATTGTAATTTTACCTTGTACGGCATATTTATCATTTGTTGGGATTATTTTTGTGTAAATATGTGTTGAGTTAATTGCCATAAAGCTACTATTCATGTTCTTCTTCACCCTCTGTATTTTTATTTTTTTTTCATTTTTTTATTCTTTGATCTGAACTTGTTAATTTGTTATTTCTTGCTATTTGTGTTTATTTTGATCATGAATCTATGAAAACTCAATAAAATCATGCTAAAATTGCATAAATAAGTTAATTTAAAAAATACTATTCATCATCTTCTGCCTCTATCCTCTTCAATTCTCAATTTTAACTTCCATTTTTTTTTGGTTTTTCTTCATTTAAAACAAGTTTTAATGAGTTTTGTAGCATTTTCTTGTATCAAAATGGTTGGGATTGCATTTTGGTGGTGTCTTGACATCGTTCCAATAGTTCTTGGATGAATCAGAGTCAACTCATCATAGCCATGAGACAACCAGTGAGTCATTGCTTTAGGCCATAACTCATTCAAGACTCACCTTATTCATTCATTTTCTTCTTCTTTGCTCTTTGACTTACTCTCTTACATGTTTGTATATTGTTCCTTTATTTTGGCCACCTTTTTCCCTTTATTTTATGGTTATTATTGTTATTATTGGCCATATTTTATTGATATTATTTATATTCATTATTTATATTTAAATATGAGTTACATGCCATATCAATTATTTATCATCATTAATTTGTGATATCATGCACATATTTATATTTATGTATCTATTCATTTTTCTTTTATTTAATTGTTTATATATTTTTTTATTCATAATTTATTTAAATGTTTCAGCATACGTGTGTTCATGCATGCTACATGAATTTAGGATGCATCATGCATTCTATCTACTTTGTCCATTTTATTATTTAAGATTAATTACTTATTTAACTTGTTCAATTTAATTCATTATTAATAATTTATTAAATGATTTAATTCAGTATTAACCAATGTCGCATCCTGTTATGACTACTATTTTGAGGGACACATTCCTCATCACCAAGCTAGGCGGAAGAGCATAGATTAGGATTTATTTTATCTTGTTATTTATTTATTTGGCCTGTATTATTATTCTTTCATGTTTTTTTTTTTGCAAATGATATAATAATATAGGTTTTTTTGATCACTTAACTAAAAAAACTAGGTAAAAAATGATTTCTATTAATTAATTAGATTTTACTAATAAAATAAGACCAAAGTCCTATTTTCTTAATATAAACGCATAAATTATAACTTTTTTCCTTACCACAGTTTTTTCAAAATAAAATGGGATGTATTATGCAAATTTTTCTTAAATTCACATAATATATTATTCTTTTATAAGATATCCATGAGGGAACCAATGTTCCTATCAAAATTTATTATCATAATAAATCCTTCCAATTTATGTATGATTTTATCTTTACATTTATTCTTATATTTTTATTACTTTCTATGCCATATTTTACCATTTTCTATTTAACATGTTTTTTATGGCTTTTCCAACATGCTTGAGCACACCTTTATTTTTTCTAGCATGATCACTCGCATGAGAAAAAAGATAAAATAATATATTTTAAAAAATCATTTATCTAACATTAAACAATGTGTAAATAAGATTGAGGTCTTGAAACGTGTCTAGTTTTGGCCTCTTAATGTTAGAATTTACTTTCCTAATGTTTTATTAGGCAGCAACTTCATGGTACCTACCTTGTGATGCCTAAGAGATGCCCTCGTAGGTAGATCATCAATAATGTATGGGGATAAATCCCTATCCCTTGCAAAGTGACCAACCTTCATAAGTTAAATGAATCATTGTCCAGTCTCAAGCCTTAAAAGCCAGGCTTTTGAGAATAAATTAGATTCATTTGGTGTTTAGCTCTCGCCACACCTTCTTTTTAGTTCTCCGATTGAACATCAATACTTTCATTATTTTAAATTTAATCCCTACATCCATGCCCTTTCAAATATGCATGTGCATGCATTTTAATCAAATTACCATAGTGCCTTTTTATTTTAAGTTAATTCCTTTTATGTCCTTATCTACATTCCAACCACACTTTTTATGTTATTTCTCTAACACACTCTAAACATATCTAATTCCTACTAAGGGGGTATGTTGGGGGCCTTACAAGGATGACCTTTCTATCTCCCTCTCTTAATGGATATTTCTACTTCCTTAATCATGTAGAATTTTAGAAATACGAGTGTCCAAATCCTATTGGGTGGATTTATTTAATCCTTGGTTAATTTTTAATTGATCTTCCTCTTTAATTCTAATTACTATTTACATGAAATATTATTTCATTCATCAATTTTATCCCAATTACATCTTTAAACATGCATGCAAATCATGATTTATTCAATTTACTAATTTACCCTTAACTTATGATTTAATATCGACTATCTCCCAATTAAGTATTTAATGCTTTAATTCACTAACACTCATGCCAAAACACATTCATAATCATCTTATAATCCTACTAGGGGTATTATTTGGGGTCTTACATTGATGGTTAAAAACTCATGTGTCAGTATCTCCTCTAGATATTCAAATCCAAATTTATGAGCTTAACTATAATAACTTTATTCCAGTATCCTAATATAGACTTAACAATTCTAGCTTACCAATTAAAAACAACATTAAAGATCTCAAACCTAGAGACTACTTTACCTTTTACCATTATGGGCTTAATTTCCCCATGGTACTTGCATTTCTCAAATGCATGAAAATTTCTAAAATTTGAGGGATCCCTCTTGATTGTGAGTTAACCTTCTTCTTAACATAATTTGTGCGATAGTCTAAGCCTCTCTTGTCTTACTGACCAACATGGGCAATAAGCTTATATTGCCTTAGAGGGTTCTTTCCCAACCTAACACCTAATAGATAATTTATCTTTTTCATGATATTGACAACTTGGGGGTTTCCAAACTCCATTTCTTCTACCAATACTAGCTATGTGAAACCCGTTGAATGGCTAGTTGGCTATTCCTAACATAGAAAATAAATTCTTCCTTGGTACATTAATAGTAACCTACCTACACTCGTGTAGGATTTGAACCATTTGATGTGAGGTAGAAGGCATGCTTCCTAGCTTGTGGAATGATGATCATCCCAATAAAAGAGGGAAATTAGTTGGGATCTAAAGTATTGCAAACTCAGCCTCTATCTCCATAGGTCTTATCTTTATATCTACCTTAAATGTGCTAGCACTTGCCTTTTGGATTTATCATACGTTGTTATGGTAAGTCTAGACTTAGTAAGCATGGATTCATCAATACCATAGGTTGTCATTGCTGTAAGAGGTCATACATTGATAGATGAGCCATCATCCATCATCAAGCAAACATATGCTTGCCATTTACTTTTGCCTTGATGTATAAGGGTTGATTGTTCTTATGCCCTTCTTTGGGTAA
>JBBPFJ010000138.1:113103-143681 GCA_037975025.1 Excoecaria agallocha
GATACAATTCTCAATTTTGCTAATTGATGAAAAAATGTGAAAGGTTTCCTTATGATTCTCAAGAACTAAAGGTTCAAAGGGACAGATGCATTACAGTGGAGAATCCAATGGGGAAACATTTAAGACTTAGCTTCGAAAGTACTTTTGATTTATGAGATAGAACCATGCTTTTGGTTAAAATTTTTTATTTCTTTTGACAATCTACATTAGAAACCTGTTAAAGCCTTAGAATAAGTTAGATGTTCTAGTTTTCTGAGATAGATGTATTTTCAAGGCACTCTCTTATCGTTTACTAAATAGAGGGTAGTGTTAGGCATAATCACCAACCCAAGTATAGTATCTTTTCGTATATCAAATGATGACCCAATTGGTCATTATGCTTATGATGAGCTAAACCTATTGGCATGGACCATGTTTGGGCAACCTTTTAATTGAGTACCTGGACTAAAACCCATGTAATGGCATAAATACTTTCACTAGGATTATTCATAATAACCTTGCATTGCATATGATATGGGTCTTTTGTGTATTATTTACACCTAAAAAAGGTCTAAATACCTATTTATCAAAGGTTGACAGGCTCTAATAAGCTCATTTTGATTTGATTGGATCACCCAAATGCACAGTGAATGAAACCTTTCTATATGCACTTTAAATTCAAAAGGCATTATACTGTCAATTTTCTGCTGCACACCATACGTGTTAATCGGGTCCCCTAATAACCCATAAATTAAGCCTGCCTAGGAAAGAGACTTTAACCATGTGAGTGGGAGAAATAAGGTGGAGAGGACTCTTGCATGTGTTACATCTCATAATCATGCATTCACACCATGCTTATACATTATGTTGGTAACTTTTTTTTAGTAGCCATTATAGATCTGTCATCATCTAAGTGGTTTCAAAGATTGGATGGTCATCTAGTTAAGAGGTTGTTATCAAAATAGTGGTTTGAGTTAGACACTAGGGGTACATCAAAAGATTTTTTAGAATTGTTGTCAGTTTGCTTAGAAAGGGAGATAAGGTATGATCTTACTCCACTTGTTATTGCTTTTGAATCTTAAGATTTAGATAAAAGGATGGATAACTTTAAGAGGAAGATGATGTTAATTTTTACCAAGCATACAACCAATTTGGCTATTGCAGTACCTAGCCTATTGCACCCACTATTGCTCGAGATGTGAGGAATATGGCACCATGGGTATCGCTATAGCTGTCATGGAAGATCCACCATCACTAGATGTGAGGAATATGGCACTATAGGTTTTGCTAGCAGAGCATGAGGTAAAAGAAGTGTTTAATTGTGATGGTCTTAAGTATGATTTCATAATTGATGATGACGATGAGTTATGGGTACTTTAAGTAGTAAAAAGTCGAGTCCCTAATGTAGAAGATCTCATTATCAAAAAGATATAAGAGAATTGAGAAGCATTGACTAGGATGCTATTATTTAGAAAGGGGGTCATTCTTGAAGATATAGACCTGGAAAGTGAACATGTGCTACCTAGTTGATTTAAGATACAAGATCTACCAAAGTTTGATGGTACTTCTAACCTTTCAGCACACATCAAGTAATATGCCCTAATTAGGAAAGGGACTACCTTTACTGAGCGATAAAAGGTTGATTGCTTTAGTCTTAATCTTATTGGTCTTGCTATTGATAGGTATCATAGTCTGGATAGGAAAACAAAAGAATACTAGGATAGGTTGATAGAGGAATTTATGAAGTAGTTTGAATGTAGCACTCACATGGATGTTACCTTTAAAGACTTAGAGTTATTGCAACAAAAACCTAGTGAGTTCTTCCATTAATACCTTGCTCGATAGAGGAATAAAGTGATGGAGATGAAAAGGAGGCCTAATATGCTAGATTATAATCGATTATTCAAATGAAATGTTAGTCTGTACCTAAAAAAGGGGCTTAAAATGAAAGGAATGAAAGACTAGGAGTCCTTAATGAGAGTATCTGGCAAAGAAAGCTAACTCTATAAGTTCAAGAAATTGCAATTATGGTATCAACAAGTGGAGCTTTGGGAACTTAAGTTTCAGCAAGGGTGTTGGTAATAATAGCAACAGTAGAGGTAGTGGTGGTAGAACTATAAAAGTGTCAATTATAAAAACCGTTAAATGATGTTATTCAAATTAAGGCAAGCCACTATCTTGGTGCCTTAACCATCTAACAAAAGATAGGAAGTTACAGCCATTGTAACCCAAACTCAGGAAAAATCAAGGTCAGTCGAGACATAGATTAAATTAGTATTGTGCTTTCTATCAACACACTAGGCATAAGATTGATTACTGTTGCACTTTGAGGGATCATATTCAAGATTTGATTAATTTTCAACAAATACTTAATCCAAAAAAAGAGCTAAAAAATAGAGAGCTTATAATGTTGTACCACCACCAATGTATGTGGTCAAATTGGAGTTGCTAGAGTGATATTTCATTAGAGACCTATGTGGTAATGATTATTTTGCTATTACTTACAATGGCTTAGGGAAATGTGGACAATTTAGATATAAGTATAGAGATACCGAGAGGGACGGGCAAGATAGAAGAGTTGATTTTTTTAGTGGATATTTGGTCGACAATAGTGAAATTAAGTTGATCGAGGTAGAAAAAGCATCAAGGGACTTATAGGATACCGATGAGCATAAGAAGGAAGTGGAAAATAAAGAAACATTTCAAGCTAGCATAAGAAGTGGCAGGGTTATGCTTATGCAAGAAAAAGCACTTGAGCATAATCAAGTCTTCAAGTAGTTAAAAAAGACACCTGTATAGATTTCAGTCTACTAAAGCAATCACCTTCCCATAGGCAGAAACTGGTGAAAGCTTTATGTGAGTCAACTATTTCCATAACCATACACCTTTCAAGATATTAAAAGTGGTTAAAGGGGATTTAGAAGAGACAATTGTATTCACCAATGCGTACTTAGCCAAAGAACAACATAAGTATAATCAACCCTTGTACATCAAAGCAAAAGTAAATGGCATGCATATGTTTGTTTGATGGTAGATGATGGCTCCTCTATCAATATATGACCTTTTACAGCATTGAGAACCTTTGGTATTGATAAATCCATCCTTACTAAGTCTAGACTTACCATAACAGCGTATGATAACTCCAAAAGGTAAGTGCTAGCACATTCAAGGTAGCTATAAAGATAAGACCTGTGGAGACAGAGGCTAAGTTTGCAGTACTTTAGATCCCAACTAATTTCCCTCTTTTATTGGGATTATCATCATTCCACAAGCTAAGAAGGATGCCTTCTACTTTACATCAAATGGTTCAAATCCTACACGAGTGCAGTATGGTTACTATTAAGGCACTAAGGTAGAATTTATTTTCTATGTTAGGAATAACCAATCAGCCATTCAATGGGCTTCACATAGCTAGTATTGGTAGTCCCTAGGTTTGAGATCTTTAATGATGTTTTTAATTGGTAAGCTAGAATTGTTAAGCCTATAGTGGGATACTCGAATGAAGTTATTATAGTTAAGCTCACAAATTTGGATTTGGATCATCTAGAGGAGATACTGACACATGAGTTTCTAGCCATCAATGTAAAACCCCAAATAATACCCCAGTAGGATTATAATATGATTATGAATGTGTTTTGGCTTGAGTGTTAGTGAATTAAAGCATTAAATACTTAATTGGGAGATAGTCGATATTAAAGCATAAGTTAAGGGTAAATTAGTAAATTGCATAAATCATGATTTGTATGTATGTTTAAAGATGTAACTGGGATAAAATTGATGAATGAAATAACATTTCATGTAAATAGTAATTAGAATTAAAGAGGAAGATCAATTGAAAATTAACCAAGGATTAAATAAAACAACCCAATAGGATTTGGACACTTGTATTTCTAAAATTCTATATGATTAAGGAAGTAGGAAAAATCCATTAAGAGAGGGAGATAGAAAGGTCAGCCTTGTAAGGCCCCAACATACTTCCTTAGTAGGAATTGGATATGTTTAGGGTGTGTTAGAGAAATAACATAAAGACTCTGGTTGGAATGCATTTAAGGACGTAAAAGGAATTAACTTATAAGATAGAGGCACTATGGTAATTTGATTAAAATGCATGCATATGCATATTTGAAAGGGCATGGATGTAGGGATTAAATAAAAAATAATGAAACTATTGAGGTTGAATCAAAGAACTAAAAAGAAGAAGGTGTGGTAAGAGCTGAACACCAAATGGCATCCAATTTATTCTCAGAAGCCTGCTTTTAAAGCTTAAGACTGGACAAAGATTCATTTAACTTATAAAGGCTGGTCACTTCATAAGGGGGGGGGGGGGGGGATAAGGATTTGTCCCCATACATTATTAATGATCAACCTATGAGGGCATCTCTTGGGCACCACAAGATATATACCACTAAGTTGCCACCTAATAAAATATTAGGAAAGTGAATTCTAACCTTATAAGTTCAAAACTAGACATGGTTCGAGACCTCAATCTTATTTAACATTGTTTAATGTTAGATAAATGATTTGTTAAAATATAGTATTTTGTCTCTTTTCTAACGTGAGTGATCATGCTAGAAAAAATAAAGGTACGCTTAAGCATGTTGGAAAAGGCATAAAAAACACGTTAAATCGAAAATGGTAAAACATGGCATAAAAAGTAATAAAAATATAAGAATAAATGTAAAGATAAAATCATACATAAATTGAGGGGATTTATTATGATAATAAACTTTGATGGGAACATTGGTTCCCTCATGGATATCTTATAAAAGAATAATATATTATGTGAATTTAAGAAAAATAGGGATAATGCATCCCATTTTATTTTGAAAAAAACTGTGCCAATTATATGTAGAAAAAACATTTACATTTTTAAAGAAAAATTTATAATTTATACATGTATGTTGAGAAAAATAGGACTTTGGTCTTGTTTTATTAGTAAAATCCAATTAATTAATAAAAATAATTTTTCATCTAGTTTTTTTAGTTAAGAGATAAAAAAAACCTTTATTATTATATCATTTGCAAAAAAAAGCATGAAAGAATAATAATACAAGCCAAATAAATATATAACAAGATAAAATAAATCCTAATCTAAGCTCCTTCGCCTGGTTCGGTGACGAGCAATTTGTCCTTCAAAATCGTACTCATAATAGGAAACAACATTGATTAATAATGAATTAAATCATATAATAAATTATTAATAATTAATTAAATTGAACAACTTAAATAAGTAAATAATCTTAAATAATAAAATGAACAAAGTATATAGAATGCATGATGCATTCAGAATTCATGTAGCATGCATTAACACGTATATGTTGAAGCATTTAAATAAATTAAGAATAAAAAAATATATAAACAATTAAATAAAAGAAAAATGAATAAATTCATATATAAATATATGCATGATATCACAAATTAATGATGATAAATAATTGATATGGCATATAAGACATATTTAAATATAAATAATGAATATAAATAATATCAATAAAATATGGCCAATAATAACAATAATAATATGAAATGTTGCATAAATAGAAAAATAAAATAAATGAATATGATACAAACAAAAATATAAGCATGAAATAAAGTGAAAAAGGTGGCCAAAATAATGGAAGAACATACATTCATGTAAGAGAGTAAGTCACAGAGCAAAAAGGGAAGAAAATGAATGAATAGGGTGAGTCTTGCATGAGTTATGGCCTAAAGTACTGACTCATCGATTTCCTCATGGTTGTGAGTTGACTTTGGTTTATCCAAGAACAATTGAAACAATGTCAAGACACCACCAAATTATAATCCTAGCCATTTTGATATAAGAAAATGCTACAAAACTCATTAAAACTCATTAAAAAGTGATTAAAACTTATTTTAAATGAAGAAAAACCAAAAAAAGATGGAAGTTAAAATTGAGAATTGAAGAGGATAGAGACTGAAGATGATGAATAGTATTTTTAATTAACTTATTTATGCAATTTTAACATGATTTTAATGAGTTTTCAAGGATTAATGATCAAAATAAACACAAATAGCAAGAAATAACAAATTAACAAGTTCATATCAAAGAATAAAAAAATAAAAAAAATACAGAGGGTGAAGAAGAATGTGAATAGTAGATTTGGGAGTGAGTGGATGATGGAGCGATCTAATGTTATATGCCAGCTTGTTAGAAAGAACTGAATCATCCAATCTCCCTTTGTTTTTTGAGTTGGTGATAGGTTTGAATGCATCTTAAGAGTACTTTGGATGCCTATTACAAAGACTTTGATGTCTATAGAAAGATCTGTGATGCCTGTAAAAATGTCTTTGATACCTATGGAAAGGTCTTTGAAGCCTATGATAAGGTCTTTGATGAACCTTTTTTATGGCTTTGCATGATTCTATTTTGTGGAAACTTATCTCTAAGTGATATCATGTCCCAAACACAACAATCTCCATGTTGCTGATGAATGTTGATGGTGAAGGTTAATGATAGATCTTGATGTCTATAGAAAATACTTGATCACATATAGAAAGGCTTTGGGGTTACTTGTAGAAAGGATTTCGTCACCTATGGAGAGGACTTCATTGCCTATGGAATGGGCTTCACCTATAGGAATGAAAGGACTTTACTGCCTATGAGAAGGACTTCTTTGTATTTGGAAAGGAATTTATCGCATGCAGAAAAGACTTTATCGCCTATGGAAAGGGTTTTTATTGCTTGTGGAAAGGACTTTGGTTAACTATAAAAGGATTTTGGGTTACCTATAGAAAGGCTTGGGTTACCTATGGAAAGGTTTTAGGTTACTTGTAGAAAGGTTTTAGGTTAATCATGGTTAAGTCTTGCAGACTTACATATAATCCATTTGATTAGTTTGATATTTTAAAATTCATATGGAGGATATTACCTAGTTGGCAACGCAGGTAGGCATATATCATCTTGCATTTTGAGATGAGTAAAGATTGTCCTATATTTTAGAACAACTTACGAATGGAAGCATGTTGACTTGCCCCTTGGAGAATCCATTTGCATTTTACCTACAAAAATTGAATTTTTCTTTTTATGTTTTGTTTTTTTTTGTATTTTTATTTTGGTTTTATTTTGTTTTTTGGATGTATTATGTGTTTGTGAATTTTTAGGTTTTTGAATTTTTAGGATTTTACATCTTACATGTATATTGGATTTTTACATTCTGGGTGTATTTCCTGGCCTGAGAGTTTGAGTATTTGAGATTTTTGCATACTTAATTTAATTAGTTGTTTTAGTATTTGAGTTTTACAATAAAGAAATTTACTTGAGTGCCCCTAGCATAGGTCTGCATGATTGGTCTCACTTTTTAGGGTTTTGATTGTCTAGTGTCAATGAAAATAAAACTTTTAAATTGAAGTTGCCCTTTGACCAACCTTTGCATGTGAAGTCGATTTAGACTTTTCCTGCAATGTTAGTACACAACAATATATACAAGAAATTATGCAAGTATAAAAATAATTATGTGTATAGATTATATTCATAAAATTATGTGTGTGAAACATATTCACAAAAATGCATGCAATGAATTATATAAGGAGTTATGCACATGTGGAATGTATGCAAAGGATTATGCATGTACAATATACGTGTGATATATGCAAAGTGTCACGCATGTGTACAATGTATGCAAAGGATCATGTATGTGGAATTTATACGTAGAATCATGTAAATGGTATACATGCAAAGATCATGTATGTGATGTATACAAAACACTGTACACGTGAAGTATGTGCGATAAATTATAATACAAAAATAATTACAAGGAATTTTGTGCAAAAATAATTGCAAAAAATTATATACAAAAATATCTGTAAAAATTGTATGTGTCCAAACATTTAAAACAGATTATATGTGAAAAAAATGTTTGCAAAGAAACTATGTATCAAATTATTTGTGACATGCAAAAAGGAATAAACCATGTCCCAGGTGGTTATAAGATCTATTTATGAGGGTGATTTGGATTGTATCCCTCCTATAGCTTTCATAACTCCATTTTTGAGTGGACTTGAGGCAGACTCTCTTCTCTCGAGTATGCTCCTTTAGTTTTTCTTGCCCTGCCCTCTTTTTAAGCCTTCTTATTGCTCCCAAGGTACGTAATCTATCATTATCATGCTTCCATTGAAGATAACCTCTTCCTCAATAGACTGCATATACTATCTGATGCCCTCAATAACTTGGAAAGAAATTTCGTTTTGGCCTTTGTACACCATTTAGCAGTTTCTTAAAGAGATTGATCTATTGTGCATCTTTTTTAGTAGCTATTAGGGCTCATGATTCTATTTTTTCACTTTGCCCATTTAGAGTTATACCCTTTGATCAAAGAACTTGTGGCCATTAGAGGAGTACTCTCTTATCCCTAAGACTCCGCCTTACATCTTGAGTTGTGAGCTGACTGTCAAAGGGGAGGTTACTCGAGCCTTGCCTTTACTAGCAACCATTTATTTCTTCGGGTACCTATATTCATTATTCAAAGGTAGTGCACCCTTTGCAAGTTTTAACACTAGATTTTTTTAGCCGAAAATGCATCCCTTTAGGGATTTTCACACAACCATGTATCCCTCCTAAAATGGACCCAACCCACTCTAGTCTTTTTATTTGTTTTCAATTTTTATAGGATAGACTACCTATTTCTAGATTTCATCCTATTCCTTGGCCTAATTTTTGCTAAGATAGCTAGTTATGATTTTCATATCTAATGGCATTTTCTTTTCTTTTTCCCCTTTTCCTCTTTTTTTTTGACATGCAGTCCCCAAAAATATTGTAAAAATATTTCTAGTTCATCTAGTTCAAATGGCTTAACTTTATCCCTGTTGATCTATACTGGATTCCATCTGTAACTTTCATCAAGAATAAACTTTTGGACACTTAGAGGTGGTTCTCCTCTATAGTGTATAACTATTGATATAGTGTCTTGGTAGGGATGTCATGATAAGAACATCAAAAGAAGCATTTGTCACATAAGATGTTGCTTTTGTCACTTAAGAATTTAGCCCTAATACATGCCCTTATGTGTGCAATAAGTTTCTTTTTGTATGCTAATCATATGCTCATGCCTAACTTAAGCATGGATTCCTATTTACATGCATCATATAGCAATAATAACAAGCATACCCAAACATGTAATGTAAAAACACATGTTTAATTCAATCTCAGGAGGTGACACCTTATGTGCATATAGGTCCTATTATTAATTAGCCCTTATGAGTTTTCTTGATTGAATATTTTCTCTCAACCTTTATTTTTAACTTAGGATGCTTGTTTTTAGTTTTTACCCTAGAGGAGTGCCCAATTTTAGCAAGATTGCCTTGTTTTTTTAATTTTTGACCTATAGGGCTATATTTTATCTTTTTTTTTTATTTTTTTTATCTTTGCCATGGAATTCTATCCAGTTTGTCAGCATTGCTTGATTCATTAAATCCTTTTTAATCATTGCTAGTAAGAAATGGTTACCCTTCTAATTGTAGCTTCTTTAGCATAAAGGGTTTGACTTTGGCTCGTGTAACCTGGCACACTTGATTTGAGTTGTTTCTTCCAAATAATGGCTTTTGACCCATTTTTCAAAAGATTAAACTGACCTTTACAGACTTAGCTAGGATGGTGAGTTCTTTATGAAATTATAGAAGGCCCTAATTTGCTAATTCTTTCTATAATAGTTGAGCTTTTGAAGTATTGTTTAATAGTTAAATCTCAATCTTAATTGGATGCATCACACTTATCCTTAAATGTTAAGGAGAAAGGGATGGTTTTTGAAACTTCACTTGCTGCCTTGTTTCTTCGTTCATGTTGGTCGTGTAAGCTTCTCTAAGAGTTTTTTTTCCATTTCTTCTATTTATCTTGATTATTTTCCCTTAGCCTATTTCTTACACAATTCTCCACTTAAGGTAATAAGCCAAGGTGGCAACTTATGGATCATTCTTTAGTCTTTTTTTGAGGAATCTCCAAGAAATTTTAGCACTTCAAAGTAATAAGGTTATGGTTTCCCATTAGTTTCCTTAATGTTTGTCACTAGGAATTTTCATCTTATCTTTTTTGACTTTTAGTCTGAGTCTTTGAATTTGTTGTTTAAATGATCTATTGTTTAGATAAGCTTAGGAAACATGTCTTATACTGTCTCTATCAGTTCTCGTCATATCACTTCAGCTCTAGGTAAAGACCTTTTTTTTCATTTTTCAATTTATCAAACTATCTCACTTCATGAGCCATGTTGGATGCAATCAAGTTGCTCTTTTTTCCTTGAGATTAAATGGAGCAGTGTTTATTGAATTAATGTTTTATATAAATAAGTTATAATTATTACCATGTATGATTCAATAAAATAAAACATTGCATACATAAAAAAAGCTCATATTATTTAGATGGTTATAAAAATATCAACATTTTTATGAACATATATTACATCATTAAAAAGTAGCTTATATTCCTTCTTCCTCTACAATAGGTGGAAGTTGTAAAAAGTTCTCCTACATCTCTGTCTCTCCTTCTCTGGAAAATGCCTCTGAGATTTGTGGTGTTATGTACATCCCATGGCTTTTTAAGTATTTCTTGTTAAAATTGGGGGGGTAACGACTAAGTACTTACTACAATATAAATCCCGGAGCACATACAATTCAGGTAAACTTGAGCCAATCACAAACATAGGTGATGAAATAATATTGTGACAACTCTATCGCTTTCTTTTTTTCTCTAGGTCCAAAATTTGCTTGGCATCAATTAGGTCTTATATTTTTCTTTTTAAAATTTGACAACTATCTTTTGAGTGGCCTGTGTATTGGTGAAAGGCATAAAATTTGTCACACCCTAATCCACTAACCATGGATAATCATCAATTATCATATAAACCTAGTAAAGATCAGGCATAAATAATAAATAATTAACAACATAGGCCTTGATTACATGCCACAATAAATTAAATCAACTTATAAATAAGAAGGCCTAACATAATTGGCCAACAGTGCACAATGAAATATGTTGGAAATTATCGGTTACATGCATCTCATACATAAGTGAAATTTAAAATTTTTAACAAATAGATATGATCTTGCTATGAATTTACAATATATATATTAATGAGAATAAGAAAAATCACCTTTTATTTTTGTTGAACAATTGATTTTCCTTCTACCGGGTTGTCGCAAACCATAGTGTCCAAAATTGAACACCTCCAATTAGTAATTCACACTAGAGAAGGATTGAATGAACCAACAATGGAGGAATAAAAGGGCTAGCCGAAATCCCCTTAATGCTAGCAAGGGGGTGGCGGCTAGGTTTTTTTGAGAGAGATAATTTTTTTTCTCTTAATTGTTCACTTAACCCTAAAATTCCTATCACTTGGATTTTTATAGTTAGGTTAAAAAATCCAACTTCATAATGGGATTGGTCTCTTTAAAATTGCTAGAGAAATATTAAATGGGCTTCTAGAATTATTAATAATTTATTTGGACTCAATTAAATCCAATTTAAATCCTTTCATAAAAGACTATGCTTAAAACCCACAAACTAGGCCCTTCATGCATACACTTGGGTTTAATCACTCAAATGAATTCCAAATCCATCCAAATTAAATTTGTAGGCTCCATAACACTTATGAATATATTTAATTTCTTTTGATCCAAGAATTAGGCCTCTAAGGCCTTCTATCTGAAGTGGGCAAGGAACCCTTCCTTTGGAGGGTTTTAGCGCCAAAATCAATTCTTTGGGCCTCTTTAATTTCTCCAATGAATCTATTAATTATTATATCAGTACTATAACACTTATAGTCCAATAATAATTAATTATAAAATACAATATTTTGAATTAGGTCCATTTTACAGAACATTTCTAAAAAGTTATGCAAAAAATTTTACTTGATCATAATTAATTAAACTCTTTAATTAATTATTCTCTTATTCACTTCTATATTCCCATAATAATATCAAATATTATTATCCTTGTCATTTTACCATTTTATTCTTTTCTCTATATGTGTGTGACCTATTGGGTTCCTGTCCATATTGGCAGTACAATATGTAATTATGAGTTCTATTCAAAACTCACATGATTTAAACTTCTTTAAATCATTTTAACAATCCCTATTGATATTTATGATACACTATTATACAAATTATGAGCAACCTCTAGCTAGGCATCATGACTACCCAAATGTCAGGAAAGTCAAGTGGTTTGACTATACCCTTCCAAAGAAATAGTTACCATTCAATTACTCCTTTCACCACTTTTATCTCAATTAGATTTTGAGTATGGATTTCTATCAACTCATATAAATCTAATTATGTATGTTCTATTAATTTAACCAATGTTCCCAAAATGCCCTTCATGGATCCTTATCCATCTTGGCATATTACTCTAGCCAGAGATTCTCTGAACAAGGCAATTATAGAATCATGCGAGATAACTTTCCTTAATAAATCTGGGATGGTGAATCCTTTGTCAATCACTCAACTATCTTTAATTAGGTCATGATATACCCAACCTCCTAACTATGTTCACCCCCAGTTGGAAGTAATCAGTTATGGAGTAAAAGTATACCACTTGCTACTTAAGATAACTTTGGTGATCTTAAGTCTAAGGATACTTGTACAACCGCTATGAAGAGATTCCTCACTGACATAGATTTAATATCCATGTGAGGATTCTCTTTGCAGGTCTCCAATGAACTTGTTCTTCTAACAAGAATCTACATGTTAGCTTTGATTATCTTCCATAATCACAGTTATGAGAACCACTATTTGTACCATTCAAGAAGCATAACATGTGCTAGTCTGTCCGAATTAATAATGTTCTATCTTGTTAATTCTATGACTAGGGATATTTAGATATTAACACATTTGCATGCAATACATATCTCATATCATGAACACTTTCATGATTGCCTTTGCATTGTGTTTATAATATCTAGGACTTCATTTATTAATTTAAGATTTACAAACTCATGCATTTAAACATAGCATTAATAAATGAATGATGCCTTTTATTAAGAATATGAATTCATACATATGAAACACATCCCTATTTCATGGGCTCTAGGGCATACTCTCTAACAAAATCTTCAAAGGCAACCACAATCTGCTATATCTTCTCTTCACTGGTGGTCTAGCCACTATAGCTATTGATCTATTGGAGCTTATCCTGAAACCTACACGGATAAATAAACCCGTGCTAAGCTATAAAGCTTAGTGGGGAACAAAACTCTAAAGAAAATCCTCTTTCAATTATATCTTATCTTACACAATATCCACTATAAAATAGGAGATCATATATATATCTAACATATGAATCATTCTCAATGGGCATTTGGGGAAGTCCTCGTCTTTAAAAAAATAAATACACTGATATGATAATCTAGAATATTACTTATCTTACTCTTGAATACTTGGCACTTCACTATCATCATATAATCTCTTCATAACTTATACTCATCTAGTTCATGCACCTATAGTCCTTTCTTTTTTCATAAGGCTAGACATCATAGCTATTAATAGTACAAAAATTTAACTTATTGTCTTATTAATCTCATTGCTCACATCTTATAAGCATTCGATGTTAATTCATATCATAAGGGTATACTTCAGTCATATAGCATCTACAAGTAATCCTGGTAGGCATGATCACTTCACATATATCATACAATTCTCATATTAGATTTGTAATCTTTTATATCCTTAATGTTATCTTAGCTTGGTAACTTAATTCTCTTACAACATCATTTTAAGTCATGCATTGCACTTGGGTAGATCAATGTTATCATTAAGCATAAATGTGTATGAATATTTATCTATATATAACAAACTAACGGAATTGCATGCAATCATAAATAACAAGCATTACAAGTCATGATTACCAGATAAAGTCTCCATGGCACATGTATGCATTTCATAAAACAAAGTACATGAAACTTAGTGTACATGTTACAGTCCATATTATTTCTAGTACAATATCGTACACTTTAGGGTCCATATATTCCCTGTGGAATCCCATCGGTGGAGATCAACTCACACCGACACTCACACGGGAACTATCCTTAATAATATGGGACATCTCAATCATGTAATATGAAACATGACATTTCATTTCATAAAAATAGTTTATAGCCAAAAGGAATTTAAGACAATCAAAATAATAAGTCATTCATGATGCTTACATTACATAAATGGGGCAATTAATGCATGTTTTACTTTATCTTGTGTACATATTATCATCTTTAATAGCCTGCCTAAGTCCTAGTTCAAAGGGTATATAACGGGAGCAATGGATACTCGAAGGTATCAAACTATAGATATCCAAAGATATCAAACAATTGACCCAAATGGGGTCAAACAATGGTTCTAGTAAGGAACAAACTATAGATCCAAACAGGGCCGAACAACGGTTCCATTAAGGAACAAGACCCAAATGGGATCAACTATGGCAGCTATGACTATATCCCTCTAGGCATGCCTATCTAATCCATAACTGAACTAAGACCTGCAGGCTTAATCACATTAAGAACATCTTTGATTCGACCTATTCTTCTTTATTTAATACATCAATTGGCTTCAATCCATAATTCATAAAAGAATGCATATCATTCTTATCATACATCAAGGTTGAGCTTAAGGCTCCATTACGCCTGGATGCAAGTCATGTAGTCACATGGTTTCATCATCATTTATTTATAATTAGCATTAAACATGATTCTAATGAAGCAATATGAAAGTGTAGATCTTACTACTAAAAGCTTTCATAAAATTAGATACATGTCCTCACACACATATATACATATACCTAAATGCATCTTGAATCATTGCAATACATTCTTTTATTACTCTTACTTATTCTCATATTAAGTCCAGCTACCCATCACATCATGTTCACATCAACTATATAGTATAGAACTTGAAAAACTCATGGATAGTTCTTAATGACGTACCTTGTTCTGCTTGCTGTGAGAAGCTTCCATGCATCATCATAGTTCACATCAATACATAATTACTTTAAACAAAACTCATGCATCTATAATCAATATAATAGTATGAGTATGTTATTTTTAGATTAAGGTAAACAATTATTCATCTTTAGCCCCTTAAGTTCACTTTTATAGTCTAGTAGATTATAGTAAAAAAAGGTAATATTCCTTAATAATGTCACACATGCCTCGGTCAACTTACTTGTACTTTTTATCTTATAACTTTTAACCTAGTTAAGCTTACATAAGATTATTTCATCTTTTTTAACTTAAAACATGTACATTGCAACTATCTTCTCATCAATACTAGGCTAAATTATAGTATTTTCATGCCATTGCAATGGATTATCAATGTATGGTATTAGGGTAAAACAATTTGCTTTGGTATAATACATACCTTATACAATACTATAGGGCATATTAAATAGCATAATAATGTTGTGATTACTATATTTTTCTTAATCATCTTAGTTTTAGGCTATTACGGCACTAAAACATATTTTAGCAACCTAATTATTTTAGCATTATCACATGTAAGTCCTTCTAAATTAGAGTTTAAGTGGACTCAAAATCATAACCTTATAGGTTTATTGTCTTAAAAGCTTTTCACTATACTCTGTGTTTGTGTGTGTGTGTATGTATATATATATATATATGTATATATATATATATATATATATATATATAGAGAGAGAGAGAGAGAGATAGAGATTTTCATATTAAGCGATCATGCTTTATTCACCTTACAGTGACTTTGGATAAATTACAGCTTAATTCAATCTTTTTCCTCTTATAATAGCATTTATATCTTTTTAAAATTCTATAGTACTTCATCTTGTATTCATGCCTTTCTAAATCGTATCTTTATGAACTTTAGCATTAAAGAGAGACTTTTATAGTCTATTATCCATTGATATCAACTCGCATAACAATCATCACTTAATAACCATTTATCATTAGTTTACTTACTATAAGAAAATTCACCTCAGATCTTGTTTACTTAATAATCTTATAAACCATATACTACTATTTTCAATATATAATTACATGGCTTAATCTTAGGGTGAAAGTATACTCAAATGAGTGAAAGGAGTACATATGACCATGTTGTGGAGGGAAGAAAAGCATGCTTGGCTGTGCATCCAAGGAACAAAGTGCATAAGTGGCCATGCATGTAGAAAAGGAAAAGCCATAAGTGGTTGTGCATCTCAAAGAACAAAATGCATAAGTGGTCGTGCATTCAAGGAGAAAAGGGAGTGAGTGGCCATGCATCCAAGGAGAAAAGGGCATGAGTGGCGTGCATCTAAGGAGAAAAAGGAATGAGTGGCCGTACATTCAAGGGAAACAAGCCATAAGTGGCCGTGCATCCAAGAAGAAAAAGCCATAAATGGCCATGCATCCAAGAAAAAAAAGCCATAAATGGCCGTGCGTGGGAGTGAGGTACACCATGAGTGGCCATGCGGTCCTTAGCAGGCAGAGATAAAAAGAAACCTAGAAACCCCAATTATGCAAAACATTAATTTAAAACCCAAATGTCACTTCCCCATTAACTTAAATTATCAATTAAGTTTCAAATCATACTATACTCATCAAAGCTTACTAGATTTATCATTTAAAGTCATCAAGGAGGGCACATACCAGAAAAGAGAGAAAAATCCCTAAATCATTCATATAAATAGTACAGTAAATCTAATTCCTGTATCTGATATTAAAGCTTTAACTCCGTCAATCCTCAAGATCCATCTCCTATACTCAAGATTCCTTTCTTCTTCTTATACATGGTGACAACAAGCATGATTTATCATCTATCTACATCCTTAATGCAAGAAACCAAACATAGAAAAGAGATCCATAAGAGGGAAAACATTACCTTCATGAGGTTAAAACACCAAAACCCCAGGTTCCTCTTTTTCAACCCGTAACCAGAGAGAGGAGAGAGAAAGAAAGAGGGATCTCTACCTTATCATAGCTGATTCCCACATCTATAGGAAATAATAAATAATTGAGTGGGATAAATATCTCACCAAGAGAAATTCCCAAAATACCCTTATACATTTTAATCTCCTAGATTTTCATTTCTTACAATTTAACCCCAAGACTTCTAATTTACTTCAATTTTATCATTTCCTTCAATCATTAATTAACTCTACTCATATACCTATACGTTGAAATTACCAAAATACCCCTCTTAGGATTTAATCTCAATAATTGCAAAATAATGCAATTTTACCTTAATTAACAATAATCCTCATTAATCAACAATAATCCAATTAGGGCCATGATTGGGGCCTCACAAAATTGATCTGTCCTATGACCTAGCAAGCCCTAAGTTCTAGTCTACTTTGATGGTAAGAATTGCAATTTCCCTATTTTAATCAGTTGTTAAAGATAGAGGTTTACCCAAATTGGAGTACCTTCTTTAAGTTGCTTTCATGGCTAATATCACCATTATCTACTTCTCATAATTGCTACTGCCTAAACCAATCATTCTGCTAGTCCTAATACTATCACAACTTTGATGGCTACTACTATGATTCCCATTGTGTTGATTGCTTGCTTTCTTAGACAAGTACTTCCCTTCGGCCTCAATGGTAATATCCTTAAGAGACTCCCAATCTTTATGGCCTTTCATTTTAAGCCCCTCTTTCAAGTATGCACTTGTTTTTCTAATAAAGAGTCTAATTTGATCGAAAGTGCCTAATTTCCTCTTTACTTCCATTATTCAATTCCTCTATCGAGTAAGATACTCATGAAAGGACTCATCAAGCTTTGCTATAGGAGCTCAAGATCTTTAAGAGTGACCTCTACTCTAGTGCTGCAGTTGTATTGTCTCATAGACTTCTTAGTCAATCTATCCCAATCTTTTTTTAGTTCTTCAGTCTAGCCTATGATACCAGTTGATTGGTGGACCCACTACACTAGGGTTAAAGTACTCAATCTTTTATTTTTTAGTTAGGGTAGTCCCTTTTATGACTTATGTGTATTGCTTCATATATGCATATGGATTAGATGCACCATCAAATTTAGGCAAGTCTAGAATTTTAAACTACTAAGGGAGTATATCTTCACCGTCTAAATCTCTATCTTCTAGGCTAACTTCTTTACCAGCAGATAATGTCTAGCCCATCACCTCTATTTTTTCCTTTATCTTTTTTAGGGCTGAATCTTCTACTTTAACCACCATACTCTTTGGGGCTGGCATACAATCATCCTTTGAAACATATCCCTCATCTTTTCCTTTCTTAACTAGTGGAATAAGTAATGCCTTGCCCATAAAGTTAGCAATAGGAAAAAAGGCTATAACCACTACTATATGAGTTTTCCTTTCAACTAGGATAATAATAGGTGTTATAGGTTGTGTTCCAGGAGTAGGCAATATGGTGGAAACCCTTTCACTGATCATGGTCATTACCTTCCTTTCAAGATCCTCAAACCTTTTATCTAGGTTTTGAAAGACATAATTACTTGCAGGCTATGTTAGATCAGACATCTTTGTTTTTTTCTGCATCCCCTTTGGCTTTCTTGGAATGATTATTATATCACTTGGGCTCTTTTTGAATCTAATTTAACTATGTTAGATCTTAACTTCTCTAAAAATTTTTTGACCAACAATTGCTAGAACCCTTGAACCACTTAAGCACATGATCTATGATGGTTGAAAAATTAAAAGGTTAGAATTATGCATAGAAAAAAAATTCTATGCACAATGCAGAATGTGCAGGTTAATAAAAAATATAATGTATAATGTGTTTTTTTGGCACATAAAATGAAATATACACATTTTTATGGTAAACAAAAATTTACACATTAAATGTATGTGTTTCACATTATCATATTATTAGTTGTTTGTTTACACATAAAATGAGATGTACACATGTGCATATTTTATTTGGTATAAAATTATGCATACAAAATTTATGTGCTTTAATTTTTGTTGCATTTTTTAGTTGTACGTAAAATGGTTTGTACAGGCAGAAACTATATGCACGGATGAGATGTACATACAACAAAAATCTATGCACATAAAACATGCATATTTAATTATTTATTACCATTACAATTATTTTTTCTATTTTATTAGAAATGCATACATGTGTATGAAACATAGATAAACACAAGCAAAAGAAAGGAAAATCCTCCCAACCTTATTGCTTCCCACATAAAAGGTCATGCGTACTCTTTCCTAGGTAGGCTTAGTCTATAGATCAACAGGGAACCCAATGGATATGTATGATGCATAGCTAAAAACCAATAGCATAACCTCTCTTTATTGAAAGTGTATGCAACTGAATTTTGGCCATTATGTATTTAAATGTTTAAAATAAATTAAAATATGCCTACTAGAGCATGAAAGCCTTTGATGAGCGATCATTTAAATTTATTTGGATTTAATCAATACATAAAAGGCCCACATCAAAAGCAATGTATTATAACATATACCCCTAGTAAAAGTGTCTATGCCATTACATGGGCTTTTGGTCTAGTGATACAACTTTAGGGCTATCTAAGCATGGTCTTTGCAAATAGGTTTAGCTCATCATGTGTATGATTATTGATTGGATCATCATTTGATATACCAATAGTATAAGGCTTAGGTTAGTGGTTATCCTCAACACTTTCTTATATTGAGTGAACATAAGGTCATGTTTATGAATGCACCGGGGTTAATAAAGTGATTGAGCAAGAATTCTAGAGCATTGGAACCTTCCTCATCACCCTTCAATGCAATGTAACAACTTGAGTCAAGTTAGGACATGATTTAGGCAAATATTTTTTTGCTTAGTCACTTAAAAAAGACTTTTAGCAGTCACTTTAGAAAGACTTTTGGTCTACCTTTATGCATATTATCCATTATTTAACCTTTTTAAGCTTATTGAGCATGTCAAATATGTGTTAAGAATTTTTTGTTGTTGTTGTTACACTCATTTCGATACTTAGTAACTTAAAAAGCATTTATATTCCCCTTCTAAGAACTGGCCATTTTAAGAGTAGGTTGAATTATTTTTCAAAGGGTGTTTAAGTAAGTGTAGAGGTGGACTTTAATGTGTAAAATCTTAGGAATTAAGGATTGTTGCCTAGTTTTTGCAAAAATTTAGAGTGTAACTCTATTTTAGTTGAAATTGTTAAAAGTCCCTGGTTATCATTTTAGAAGTGATCTAGCTATTTTTTATTCATAAAAACAATCAAATTCAGAAAGCTAGCAGTGATGGTAATATTTAAGTGTGGGGTACTTGCATTAGAAATGAAAAGAGCTCAAAACTCTCAAATTACCTAAGTTTTTAAGAGGAAAGAAATATTTTATTTAGCTTTTCTCATTTATGCTCTTATGGAAAAGTTGTTCTACAACCTGAAAAAATTTAGCTATGGCAATGATGGTAGAATTAATGGGGTTAAAGATAGAGTCTTATTTTTGGAAGAAATTGGTAAATTTAAATAGGGAATGGCTGTTCTTACTTTACTTGTCTATTCTTTTCTTTGTTATCCATATCCTTGCCAACATTATAGCCTATTTTAATTCCTAATGATCCTTTATTTCTTTAAACTTGTTAATGGAGATGACCTTACTATTTCGATGCTAAAGAAGAGGACTAAGGTGTCTCTTGAGTTTCAAGTGCGAAACCGAATGTGTAAACTTATGGTCTTTATTTCTTTTTATTGGTTATAAGATTGTACTAGAATTTTAGTTTTTAAAATTAGCAAATTATTTTTGCCTAGCACACACTAACAAGAAAGCTAGCTAGTATGATTTAGGTTGAATCTTTTTGATTTAGAATTTCGTTTAATGACTTTTGCTAAGTAATTTTTAATTTTTTTCTAAATTTATATTTTTTTCTTAAAGTTTGGAATTATGGGAATGTGTTCTATTCAGTTGCTCAAAGGTGAGCAAAAGCTAAGCATATGGTATTTGATAACTCTAATTTAGTGTTTGTTTTTTATATGTTTTTGTCTGTAATTTTTATATGTTTTAGTCTATTTTTAGTGTTTAGTGTTATAAATTCTAACTCATTACCATATTTGATAATTTTAAAAATTTATGATTAGATTTAAGCTTAATGGTGAAATTTTTAATACTTTGCAAAATTTTAGCTTAGGTCATGGCTAGAATTAAATGGTTCCAGTTGTGATCCTTAAAGATTCTTCAAAACTCATTGTTTCACAAAGGCCATAACTGGGAAGGATTTGTTCCAGCCATAACCTTGATAGTTTTTGTAAGTTTCAATCCAAAATGTTTGTTGCGGCCGAAAAGGTTTTATTTCATCTGTGAACCATTCAAATATTAGAATTTAATATGATAGTTATGATTAGGAAGGATTTATTTCAGCCATGACCCTTTCAGTTTTATAAAAGGAAAAATCTATTTGGCCAATAAGAGGTTAAAGATTTAGTTTTCTCAATAGCTTTTAGGTTTTTTAAGATTTTCTTTAGTTGTAAACACTCTATTTACATTAATTTCAATAGCATTATTAGATTAGACACTTGTTCTACATTTAGTTTATCAAAGTTTAGTTTAAATTTAATCAAGGTTTATGAGACTAGAAGAGAAAAGCTAAGTTCATATTTCATCATTAAATTCAATAAATGGGTTTACTAGATTTTTTTCTCTTCTATTTATTTTCATCAATGTGTAGTGAGTAGTGACTTTGCTAATTGGGAATTTATAAATCCCTATACCTATGTAATAACTTAAACTATTTCATGATTAATATATGATCTAATGTTTATTTCTTCTATGTGATGATCTAAATATCCATTTATTCAATTATTTTATCATTTTCTTGTATTAGATGAATAGGTTTGTGCTTATTTAAATTGGATGTTTGAACGTTATATTTTTACTTATCTTAGTTGTAAGTTTAATAGTGATTCTAGAATAGAGGCTATTAAACCTATAGTTATTACATTGTAGTTACAGAAATAAGTGAGGAATGAATGGTTGTTGGGTTGATTAGCTCTAAAATGGGAAGTTAATTTGTATCTAGGATTTTAAAACTTGTGCTTAGGCTAGTTACTCGATTGGCTCCAAAATGGGAAATCAAGTAGCTGTAATAGTTTGCTTTAGAATGGGAAACCTGGGTTTTATTGGGTTATCCACATTTAGATCATATTATCTTTATGTTAAAATCATTTGTATTGGGTATAAGGAGGATTAAGGACTTGAGCAACTTTTTAGTGGTTGTTTTATCTAAAACTTTGTTCTCTTTTTTTTTTATTGCATTTCAATACATTTCATTATCATTTTAACTCATTTAATTTTGTTCAGTTAAATTTTAGTAGTTATAATATGAATCATAAAAAACAATTGGGAAATTCTTTACATATATAATTAATTAATCAATTTTTACCTACATTCACAATCTCTTGGGTTCGATAATTCTAGGATCTTAATTATATTTCCTTATATTACGTAGCTGATTTAGTACACTTGCTAACATTTAGTCATGTTTTTGTCACCGTTGTTAAGAATTAACATTGCATAAATTGTTGATTGATTGTTTGTATGAATTTATTATTTTATTTTTATTTTATTTTCTTTTTATATTCTTTTTAGGTGACTAATGGTGTATGAATAGATTGAGATTGCAAAATCTAGTTCTATTTGATCCTGAAATTGAGAAGACTCTGCATATAAGGTGATAGAAAAATTAAGCTTTAAATATAGATGATCCACCAATAACTCCTAATGTACCTCTCAGGATCCAACAAGGAGTAAGGCAAGAACAAGCTAGATCGCAGCTTTTAGACCTAGAACAATCCAAGATTATGCTACTCTAAGGAAGAACGAGAAGCATAGAATAATTTTGATGCCTTGGCAATAATACATTGAGATTAAACCAACAATTATAACCATGGTTTAATAGAATCAATTTTTAAGATTAGAGTTAGAAGATCCAGCTTAGCACTTTGACATTTTCTTGGAAATCAGTGATACTATTCAAATCCAAGGGATTTCCACAAATGCAATTAGGGTAAAGATTTGCCCACTCACTCTCATTAGTAAAGTGAGAGACTGGCTATAAATGCTGCCCAATCAATCTATAAGCTATTGGAAACTAATGCAGGAGAAATTCTTAGTTAGATTATTTCCCCAAACAAAGATTGCAAGCATAAGGAATAACATTTATAACTTTGAATAGTTGAGTGAGGAATCTTTTCATGAAGCATGGGAGAAATTTAGAAGGTTGTTGAAGAGCTATCCTTATTATGAGATAGCAATGCATCAATTAATGTAACCTTTCTATGTAACTTGTAACCCCATAATTAAATTATTATTGGATGCAACTTCAAAAGGAAACTTCATGAATGAATTTCTAAAAGAAACATTTTTATTACTTGATGAAATGGTGCTGAACGAAGCAAAATGGCCTAATACAAGGGATATTAACAAAAGGAAAGGAGTTTATAGTATGGATAAAGTGGCAATGTTGAAAGCATAAATAAAGTTGCTTAAAAAGGAATTACATGGGTTGAAAATTCAGAATGTGTCAATTTTCATAAGAATGTGGTTTATATAAAGGAGATAGTTTGGTGAATGAGCAAAAAACTAATAATTCTTACACCCAAATGATGGGGATGCAAATGTTATTCATGATTATAAGATGAATGATCAACTCACCAATCACTATAATTTAGGGTGGAGAAAATATTTTTGAATATATTTAAGAAATTGCATATCAATTTACCTTTTGTTGAAGCTTTGCCTCATATGCCCAAATTTGTAAAGTTTATGAAATATTTATGCACTAATAAGAAAAAGATAGAGGGGGTAGGAATAGTGCAACTATTTGAAAGTTTTAGTGCCATTTTAACTAACAAAATTCCAAATAAGTTAGAGGATCAAGGTAGTTTCACATTACCTTGTGAATTAGGAGGGAATTTTGTTAGAAATGCTTTATATGATTTAGAAGCTAGCATTAACTTGATGGCTTATTCTATATGAAGGAAACTTAAACTCGGAGACATCAAGGAAATAAGAATGACCCTTCAACTAATGAATTGTTCGGTGAAACATCCAAAAGGGATCATTAAGGATTTGTTGGTCCAGGTGGGGAATTTCTTATTCCTAGTGGATTTCATTGTCATAGATATGGATGAAGCTAAAACAAGTACCACTAATGGTCGGAAGACCATTTTTAAATGCTGTAAGGGCTCTTATTGATGTATATAGGTAAATAGTGACCTTTCAGCTCAATGATGAGGAGATGGTATTTGTTGTCAATAAGGTTATGAAGAATCCATCATGTGAATTTAAAGAATCTTTGTGTTTTATGGATAAAATTTAAGATTACATAGATGAGCTACAAAAAGGGATCTTGCTAGATAACCCTTTAAAAAGCTATTTGATGCACTCTTTTGAAGATTAAGTGTTCAACAAGGCTAAAAATGATGTTTTGGTAGATTTAAAGAAGGAATTTATGCAAAAAGATGAAAAAAGGAAGAAGTACTTAAACTTCCTAAGGGAGAATCAAAAGTTTAACTTAAACCCATTCTTTGACATTTGAAATATGTGTTTTTAAAAAGTAATGAGAAACCTGTAATAATTTCTTCTATTTTGATAGGTGAAGAAGAAGAGTTATTGATAGAGGTGCTTCAAAAGCTCAAGAAAGCCATATGATGGGGGACAATTGATCTTAAATGAATTAGTCCAAGCTATTAACCCATCAGATTCCTATGGAGGAGAATTGTAAGCCCGTATTCAACCCCAATGATGATTAAATCTAAAAATGCAAGAAGTTATGAAAATGAAGTTTTAAAGTTGCTAGATATAGGCATTATATTTCCAATTTATGATAGTAATTGGATAAGTTTTGTCTAATATGTTCCAAAGTAAAGTGGTATGACTGTTGTAGAAAATGAGATTAATAACCTCATACCCACTAGTACGGTTACGAGTTTGAGAATGACCATAAACTTTAGGAGGTTAAATAACGCAACCGAAAAAGGTCATTTACTTTTACCATTTAGTGACAAAATGTTTGAGATGCTAGCAGGTAATAGGTTTTATTATTTCCTAAGTGCATATTTGGGATATTTAAAAATCCTATAGTGCTAAAGATTAAGAGAAAACTACCTTTACTTGCCCTTATGGCACTTTTTCATATAGAAGAATACCCTTATACCTTTGTAACACACCTATTACATTTTAGCAATGTATGATGGCTATCTTCCATGACTTTATTGAAAAATTTATGGAGGTATTCATAGATGATTCACTATCCATGGAAGGGACTTTAAGAGCTATTTAGAAAATCTTAAACTAGTTTTAGGTAGGTATGAGCGAACTAACCTATTGCTAAATCAGGAGAAACGTCATTTCATGGTAAGGGAAGGCATTGTATTAGGTCACAAAATTTCTAAGAAGGGGATAGAAGTTGATAGAGATAAAGTCGAGGTTATAGAAAAACTTCCACACCTAACAAATGTGAAATGAGTTAGGAGTTTTTATGTCATTCAAGATTCTACCATAGGTTTATTAAGGATTTCTTAAAAATTACTAAACCTTTATCTAATTTACTGAGGAAAGATGCTATATTTGATTTTTATAATGAGTGTTGGTGGGCCTTTAATACTTCAAAGCAAAGTTTGATTTTGAATTTGGTGATTATTTCTTCGGATTGAAGTCACATAGTATGAAGTTGTCACAATCAAGCATCTAAATGATCATGAGGAGTTAAAGGTGAATGTCCACTGGCTTAAGCCATTTGCACTAATTGATGTGGAGCAAATGCTTGAAAGTCAATCTAACGACTTGCTAAACTCAAAACTATCTTTTTTTGAACTTTCTTGTCAGTTTTGTTTCAATTTTTATTTTCCTACTTTTAATTTTTAGTATTAATTTTTATAGTGTCTTTACTAATTTCTATGGTGCATAAGTGTTTAGAATTTGTCTTGCTTTGTTGGAGTTAAATTAGATGTGTAAAACTTGTTTGAAATTAGGAGTCAAACTTTAAAAATTTGCAAAAATTATGTTTCACGACTGGCACAAATTCATTCCAGTCATGACCATTGAAAAATTTAGCTATTTTTAGAATGGAAGAATTTGTCATAGCAAGCACCAATTCATTACTGTCATGACCAATTCAAAATTTTTGTAGTTTTAGTACAACATGGTTTGTCACAGTACCACCAATTCATTCTAGCCATGACCATAAGGATTTTTTTTCCCTTTAGTCTAGAATGGTTTGTCAAGACTAGCACAGATCCATTCTAGCTGTGAGTAATTAAAAATTTAGATATATTTAGTCCAAAAAGATTTGTCATGGTTGGCACACATTCATTCTAGCTGTTACCATTGAAAATTTTGCTCAAATTTGATCCAAAATGGCTAGTCACAGCTGGCATAAAATCATTCTAGCCGTGACCTTTAAAAAGCTAAAAAGTGCATTTTAAAGGATTATATGTGTAACAGCTAGCACAAAATCAATCCGGCCATGACTTTAGGGGTTCCAATTATGACCTTTTTATAAATAGACCTCTTCATTTATCATTTCACCTCTACTCTATTTCCTCTTCGTTTTTTGCTACAACACCTCTTTCTTCAATATTTTCACTCCATTTAGCTTGGAATCTCTAACAAGTAAGTACATTTTTATATATTTGTTTCATCAAATATTTTATTCATCTTTTATTTTCTCCATTTTGGTTGATTAAGAGCTTCTTTGTGTAACTTTTATTCAATATGATAGTGCATTTAATTATTGTTATTCTTAAATGCCATTTTGAATTTAGTTGTTCATTTTTTCATTTCCATTTGATTTTTCTAATGTTTATGGTGGTTATTGTGTTGTGTTTCATTTTGTCTCTTGAGTTATTATAACTAACAATGATTTTTGGCGTTGTGCATGTGCATACAGATCTAATTTCTTGTGATTTAAAATTGTTGCACACCAGTGTTTGCTAAAATGCCTAAATGACTCTTTATCCTTTGTTTTAGCCATTCTCATTTTATTTGATCATAATGTTTATGTGTATGATTATTGTTCTCTTTTGGCACTTAAGAATGATTAGTGTAGTGTTTGTGATTTATGAATTTATGATTGTTGTTCTCTTTTGTCACTTAGGGATAATTTGTCTAGTGTTTGTGATTTATGCATTTCCATCTTGTTTTGTTGTCTTATTTTGATAATAGAATGCATTGAAAATTGAGATTTTCTAAGGTTTTTATCTTTGTATAGTCAATGTCAATTCTAAACCTTGTTAGGCCACATTGATGTTAATTTCTATAATGTCAATTTGAATATTGATGTGTTATTCTTGTATTTTTTTACCTAATGTTTATAGTGCCTACAATGTGTTTCGTTAGCTAAGCACATTGTTGGTTTATCTTGGCATGTGTATTTGTTAAATTTTTAAGCTTTCATCATTTGTCTATATGTGTGATTAGTGGCATAGCTAAAATCTATTTCTTTATTTTGTAGTGGCACCTAAGAGGTTGAGATAAGATGCTGGAGCCTCATCATCATCACAACATGGAGCGCCAACTACAAAGGTACCAATTTAGGTATTAGAGGAGATGACACCGAATTGTGAAAAATTCTCCAATGCTAAATATATGCCAACTACCTACTTGGACGTGGACTTGATGTCGGAAATGAGGTTATATCAAGAAGCACAATGGTTAATTGACAACATTGGGTGGACAAACTTCTTTGTCAAAATAGAATGAGTGCATCCTCATCTAACCAGATATTTCCTTGCTTCTATGAGAATAAGAGTAGGGAAGGATAGTTATGAAGATTCAAGAAGAGTTTCTTTTTGGTTGGATAGGAAAGCATATGCCATAACCCTCAATGAATTCTCTAAGCATCTAGAATTTCTAGTGCATATAATAAGAATTTTAGACAATTACAAAAAGCAAGATGTTTGAGAGACCATTTGTGATGAGAGAGCCATCTGAATATTTTACCAAGCTCATAAAAGTGCTCCACCTAAAGAATTATATGCTTCATATCTTGCATCGATTTTTGGCTTTATCAATCTTCACCCATATAGGTGGACTAGGATAAGTCCACACCTCTAAAGCAATTGTGCTATATTCCATGGTGCAAGGTATAAAATTAACTAGGGATTTTTACATACAAAAATAAGTTGAAAACTTACAGAATTACCCCAAATAGGTGAAAAAATTTATCTTGGAGGAATCGTCACTATGTTAGCCAAAGCTATGAACCATGATACATTGGGAAACGATTTGGGTGAGACACCACTTATTGATAAAAAAATGTTGAGGAACATTAAGATTTTTTGATCGAATAGATCTTCCTAATGGAGAGCACCTATTTGAGAAGGAAGAGTACCTTATCTTTGTCACTAAAGGCCAAGCTAATCTTCCAGACACTTTGGATGCTGAAGCTATTACTTTATCCTCTCCTCAATATACACATTTGATTAACAAAATAAAGAACTTGTAGATATGTCAAGCGGAGATTCGGTCCCAAATAGACCAAATGATGATTTCAATGGTGTATCTAACTTTTAGATTTGACTCCTAATTTCCATCACCACCACCATAAGAGTAATGATTTGAAGGAGTCCCTAATCCCTAATTTTGAGTAATTTAATTTCCATTTTGTTGAGGGTAGCAAAATTTTAAAGTGTGTGGTAAGGGCTATTTCAGAAGAAATTTTTGAGAAATTTTTTTGAGATGATGTTTTTAAGAGCATGCTTTAAGAAAATGTTTGATGAAATAATGCTTGAATTTTACCAATGTCATTAGTAGTCTTTTGTATGTTCCTTTAAGTAGTTTTAATCATTGTTTAAAGCTTTTTTTTAGTTATGTTGTGGTTTGAAAAGTATTGGGTTTTCTCTTTTAATTTTAATTGTTTGCTTTTAGAATTAATCTGTTGTTTTTATTTTAATTGTTGCAATAAGTTTTTATTTTTAGCTTTTGTTTTCTTTAGTTATGCTTGCCATAGTTTTTTGTTATTGCTTTTATTAAGTACTTTTACATTTTAGTTAATTTTGCCTTTGAATTTATTTTCGCTTTGAATAGTTTCAAACATTGAGTTAGAATAACTTATTTAAAAGCTTACAATTAATAAGAAAGTATTTTTTTGCCTAAGAGAATTTTCATTTTCATTTAGCTTCAACTAGGTTAATATTAGTGAGTTTCGTAATTAATGTTCACTATAGGCCTATTTTAAAAATTTAGAAAAACCAGTGTATGAAGGTGATTGAATACAAATTTTAGAGTGTTAGAACCGTCCTCATTACCATTCAAAGCAAAGTAACAACTTGAATTAAGTTAGGATATGATTAAGGCAAATTTTGTTATGTTTAGTTACTTTAAAAAGACTTTTAGCCTACCTTTATACATGTTATCCATTGTTAACCCCTTTTAAGCTTATTGAGCATGCTAGAATTATTTTTATTATTACACTCATTTTGATAACTACTAGCTTAAAGAGGTTTTTTTTCCCTTTCTAAGAACTAACCATTATAGGAGTAGGTTAGATTCATTTTTCAAAGGTTGTTTAAGTAAGTGTAGGGGTGGACTTCAATGTGTAAAATCTTAGAAATTGGGGATTGTTGCCTAGTTTTTGCAAAAATTCAGTGTAGCTCCATTTTAATTGAAATTGTTGAAAGCCCATGCTTATCATTTTAGAAGTGATCTAGTTAGTAGTTCTTCATTCCAAAAAACATCAAATTCAGAAAGCTAGCAATGATGGTAATGTTTAAGTGTTGGGTACTTGCATTAGAAAGGAGAAGAGCTTAAAACTCTTAAATTACTTGAGATTTTGTAGGGAAAGAAATATTTAAGTGTGATTTTGTTTGTAATTTTTCTATATTTTAGTGTATTTTTAGTGTTTTTAGTGTTTAGCATGATAAATTCTATTCTCTTTGCCAAATTTGGTAATTTTGATGAATTATGATTGGATTTGACCGTAATGATGAAATTTTTAATATTTTGTAGAATTTTGGCTTAGGTCACGGCTAAAATGAAATGATTCCAGCTATGTTCCCTGAAGAATCTTTAAAACTCATTGTTTCATAAAGGCTATAGCTAGGAAGGATTTATCCTAGTTGTGAACCTCTGATTATTTCTTGAGTTTCAATTTAGAAGCTTTTATCATGGCTAGGAAAGATTTGTTCTAGTTGTGACCTATTTAAAGATTATAATTTAATAGTATGGTCATGACTGGGAAGGATTTGTGTTAGAATTTGTTTGGCAAAGAGGAGGATAAAGATTTTAGTTTTCTCTATAGCATTTTAAGGTTATTAATATTTTCATCGATTGTAAACACTTTACTTACATTAATTTCAATAGCATTCTTAGATTGAACACTTCTTTTTTATTTAGTTTATCAAAGTTTAGTTTAGATTTAATTATGGTTTGCTAAGATTAAAAGAGAAGATTTGGATTCATATTTCATCATTAGATTTAACAAATGGGTTTACTAGTTTCTTTCTCTCTTATCTCTTTATTTTCATTAATGTGTTGAGAGTAGTGACTTGTTACTTGGGGATCTATGAATCCACATACCTATGTAAAAATGTAAACTATTTTATGATTAATATATCATATGATATTTATTCTTCTATGTGATCATCTAAATATCTATTTTATTCAAGTATTTTATCATTATTTTATATTAGATGAATAGGTTTTGTGCTTGTTTGGATTGGATGTTTAAATGCTCCATTTGT
>JBBPFJ010000138.1:143881-258877 GCA_037975025.1 Excoecaria agallocha
ATTTAACAAGTATTAAATATGATGATTGTTGGAATGAGTACATGAGTATTATTAATCTTATTAGGTAAGTAAATATGGAATAAAGATGAAAATGTTGATGTGAATAATATAAGAGTAATAGGTAGGATTTTAGGCATAACTCCCTCTTTGGAAATCCAATTGAGATCAATCCAATTTATAGAGAAATAAAACCTATAGTTGAATAATTTTCATGAACACATGGCCTAATTATATTTTTCACCTACTAAAAAATTTGATTAAAAGTGAAATAACAATTTTATGTCAAATAGGTTTGAGGTTTTTAGGAATGGTTTATAGTATTTTTATTATAACTCAGCCTAAAGACCTCAAAATTGAGTGTTTCCAATTGATTTTGTTACATACTACATATACCTATAACTTTCATGAAGAAATTCATACCTAAATGACAATTGAATTCAAATTGGTGACTTGTTCCTACGTCTATGTTTGGAGTAGCCTATAGTAATTTGAGTAAAACTCTTATTATAGAACTTCAATTGATATGAATCAAATTTTCAAAGAAAAAAGACAAATAATGAATAAACTTTCATTAAAAGATGTATGAAAAATTCTATCTCAATTGTTCCCAAAAATATTTCAAAGATAAAATAACAAGTCTTTCCCTAAAAAAATACCTAGAAGTAAGCAGTTTTTTTGGTAGATCTCTTAATTTGATTATACAATTGATTCATATTTTTTCCATTGAAAAAAGAAATAGAAAACACTTATCTAAAAGACCATTTTTCCTAAAATTATCTTTATCCTAGTAAAAAATACAGCACAAAATGACCTAAGATTTATGTCCTAAAATCTAGACAAACTCACAACTCATAGGTTTGGGTTGCTAGCCATGAGGTACCCCTACCAGCTATGTGATTTTAATTGACTCTCATGGGTTTCAATCAATACCTTCCAGCTGTGAGTCCCCCTCCTTTGCCCAAAACATGAGATTTTATCATTTAAACAGCCTTGAACATTACCCAAATTTTCCTAAAAGTTGTTGACACTTGTTTAACACATGATTAAAGGTAATTAAGAATTGAATACAAATGTAAGATGTGATATTTCATTAAGGTATAATTTGAATAAATTACATGCAAATTAAATAAATATATATGTTTGATTTATATGCACTTACATTAATTATAAATATGTGTTATAGATATATGAATATGAATCTTGGTTATATGATTGAAATTGAATATATATTGACATGCTAAAGATTTGGAGGATGAGATAAGATGATAAAGAGAATGCAAATATGCATAATAACTTGCTTTTGTAAACTTGGAAATAAAATAGTTATGCACACCTATCATGTTCAAATAAGAAAATGGCATGCTTGGGCTTGTGTCTTGGTCCAGCATTGTTACGTGTCAACTTATGGCTATTCAAAGGTATGTAAGCCTTCTTCAACATGATGTGAAGCTTATATGCCCATATTTATTTATATGACCTTAAATTTGTTTTGAAAGGTTCATGTTAATTATTGATAAAAATTGACTAGACTAGATTTATACCTGTAAGCTTATGATAGACAAATATTCATGTAACTTAATCATGTACTTGTGAAAGGTAAATAGCTACATCTATGACATTGTAGAATAGATATGTCATGATTTAAAGGTATATTTGGTTGATACATGTAATATATGCTTAAATGGTCAAGATGAAAATGATGATGTTTAAAAGTATATGTTTAAAAGTGTATGACCATAATTGCCTCCTTAGTAGCTTGGTTTTGGATAAATAAGCATGCCTAATTTATTATAATGCAACTACCTATAGACGAAGATCTATGATGTCTCCATTAAGACTAAAATGAATCCTTATATATTTTGTACCTTCAAGTTGTAACACCCTATTATGTCTGAACTTCCTGCACTATTTCTATAAATTATAGTATCTAGGTTATTCTAAGCCATTAAGGTTAAACATTCATTTCTTGGTTTCTGGCTTTAGTTTCATTTAATTGATTTGCGACCTAAAGTTACTATTTATTTGGTCAAAATTTTGACAGCATAACGATTTAAAAATCGTGCTATCCAAACCTGCAAAATTATAATGTGACACTCCCGGTGAACATCCTCCACCTTCAATACTCCATTACATGCATTACACTCCTAATAGCATTCATCATTCAACAACACAACACAATATCAACATTCAATACATATCATTCTTTCATCCATTAATTTACATATAAGTCACTAACATTAATATCCTTAATACAACATAGCCTTCTAGTTATATTACATGCCTTTAATTACAACTATTCTAATACAAAAGTATGGCAATAGTTCAATTCTGACATGTACATGCCAATAACTTGCATCCTTCACGTCTTCTGTTCACCTATCCCTACGCGAAATTAATAAACCACACATTAAACAACATTGTTGCCTAGTGGTGGATACTACTACACAAAATTTCATTTAATGCATAACATATTATTAATTTACTTTTATGTCCCTATTAATTTTTTTCTTTCAATTAATTAATTTATTTCCCTTATTTACTTTTTAAATTTTAGTAATTAACTTTATTATTTTTATTTTTCTTAGTAATTGCTACTATTTCCTTATTGAATTGTAAAATTTCATTTAGGTTCATAAACTTTTCATTAATTACAATTTTACCCTTTTGACCTTGTTTGGCTATTTTAATATCCCTAATCACCTTTTTACTACAAATTTATAGTTTTATCCTTAGTTTATTACATAATTACACTTTTGCCTCTATTGAACATATTAATCCTATTTTTCATATTTTCTCTTATTAATTGATATTTTTAACATCCTTTATGCAAAATTTTCTATTGGGTCTTGTTTCTTTATAAAATTACCATATTACCCCTAGTAGTAACTAGTGGAAATCCTCGAACTAGACATACAGGATGAGGACTATATGAAAATCTATCTGTCTATGTAGGCGAGGAATCTATAAAAATTCACTTTTTGATTAATCTGTCTATCTGAATCTACCGCGGTATATGGATCCCTATGGCTAGCCATTACATCCTAGGGTCTTGGATCAGCCATTACATCCTAGGGTCTTGGGTCACCCATTGAATACTAAGGGCAACTAATTATCTATTTTATTCTAAATTTTTGTCTTAGTTATACCCTATTGTTTAAACATTCAACACTATGTAACTTAAACTTTGTCTTATTTTCCAAGTGTTTATTCATATTTCATATAAATTCATATTATACAAAGTAAATAACATATAAATAATAAATAAACATGGCAAGTTCAATAGCCATACAATTTGACACTACAGGTCATCCATCATATAATATAATTTCTTCACATATTTCCTCTCCATTACATTTCTAACCTCAATTTATGTATACATATGCCATTTCATATACCTTTTACCTTATTATCTTTTTATTATTCATAAGTTCACCATTATTTTTGTATATTAACTACTATATACACATGCATATTTTACTATCAATTAAACAAGATATAATTATTCATAATTCTAGTAATTAAGCCATACAATTTAAGCTAGTTCCCATTACATTATCACATTATTCTATAAGATAATGCATTTTTTTTTCAAAAAATTTCAATACTTAAAAGAAATTATATGTAGGAGAAGTATCCACTAACCTTAATGGTGCTCAAAATCACCTAATCTTCCTTCTTTTTATCTTCCTCTTCCCTGTTTTTCTCTTTTCCCTCTTCTTTACCTAATGTTTGAACTTTAAAAGGGCAAAATCATGAGTTTTTATTCTGATTTTTAGCTTCTAATTATACCTAATAATCATACTTGAGATGCTCTATCAAACTATGCAAAAATTTCTAATTAAATTTAATAAAAACTTTATACTTTACCTAATATATGGGATTTCTTTCTTCACAAATTACTCCACCTCAAGGAATCTTCTTCACAAATTACTCCACCTTAATCTTAATGTATACTTGGGTGAAATTTAGTCTGAAGTTATGGAGAGAAGAGGGAGAAATGAGAGGAAAATAGAGAAAGCCGAACTAAAGAGTGCCGGATGGATTATTAAAGGGAAATGGGAGAATTTTATAGATTTTTAGGCAGAAATATAGAGGATTCCAGGCTTCTCTTTGCTACCCAAAAGTCCCCCAATCTAATGGCCCAAATTGTTTCTCTAACTATTTAATCGAATAACTTAATTTTAAACAATACTTTACCTAATATGTGGGATTTCTTTCTTCACAAATTACTCCACCTCAAGGAATCTTCTTCACAAATTACTGTACCTTAACCCTAATGTATACTTGGGTGAAATTTAGGCTGAAGTTATGGAGAGAAGAGGTAGACATGAGAGAAAAATGGAGAAAACCTAACTAAAGAGTGCTGGACGGATTATTAAAGGGAAATAGGAGAATTTTACAGATTTTTAGGTAGAAATATAGAGGATTCCAGGCTTCTCCATGCTACCCAAAAGTCCCCCAATCCAATGGCCCAAACTCTTTCTCTAACTATTTAATCCAATAGCTTAATTTTAAGTGGCTTGTCACCTCCTCATGAATTTCTACACATCTCTTGAGTATGCTGCATTTACAATGGATTTTATTTGATTTTAGATTGGCAAAAATGCCCTTACTCAAATTTAATATGCCAATTAAGCCCTCCAATTAATTTTATTTTAGTTTTCACCATTTTTTGATCATTTTTTCTGAAAATAATGTCCCAGGTGTCAAAATTCCTTGAAATTTTTCCTTGAGTGCCTTTACATATACAGTAGCACATTATTAAAATTTCAAGTCATTTCGATATCATTTTGGTATATTTCTAGTTTTGGCAGAATATTAGCCAGTCTAAAATCCAAAAATTCTAAAAATATCAAAAAAATTATTTTTCCAGTTCTTGAGCTTCTTTATGTTATTTATAATATATCTATATAATCAAAATAATTTTTGAAAGTGATTAGATCACTTTAAGGTTTGATCAAACCTATAGTCAACTAAGTCCTCGGTACTGGGGTAAAATTTCTTTATATGATTTAAAAGCTTATTTAAACTCAATTTCTCTTCAAATTGTACCACTAGAATCCGTTTAAAATTTATTTTCATATTGTGATATCAGATCAAGTTGCCACCAGGTCACCCATCCTTGGATTTTTCTGACTCGAACACTTTTAACCTTTATACACTATTAAGTTTGACTATAATGTTATATTTCGATTTCTCCAAAAAATTAATGAGGATTATTTTTCATACCCTAGAATCTACCATGCATCTTAGACAAAATTTTTGGGGTGTTACAGTTCTTTTCCACTAATAAAAAATTTATCCTCGAAATTTACCTGAAGGGAAGAGTTATAGATAATGTTATCTCATCATCTCCTCAGGTTCCTATGTTGCTTCTTACACATTATGGCGAGCCCATAGTACTTTGAGCAATGGAATCCATTTATTTTGCAGCTATTTACCTTTTTGGCTAGAATCCTGACTGGCTCCTTATCATACTATAGATCCGGTTGAAGCTGAATGTCTTTGGCATAATCACATGTGAAGGATCTGATCGATATATTTTTAGCATGGACACATGAAAAACATCATGGATCCTTTCCAATTCTAATGATAGTTTCAGCCTGTAAACAACTGGTCTAACTCAGTGTATTACATTATATGGGTCGATGAATCTCGAACTGAGCTTACCCTTTTTACCGAATCGGAGAAATTTTTTCCATGGTGAGACTTTGAGGAATACTTTTTCCCCCACATTGAACTCAATATCCTTGCTTTTTAAGTCCATATAAGAATTTTTCCTATCTGCTATAGCCTTTAGGTTATCTTTGATCAATTTCACATTTTCCTTGATTTTTTAATCAAATCTGGTCATTATTAACTTGTTCTCACTTAGCTCTATCCAATATAAGAAAGTTATGCATTTCCTTCCATATAATGTTTAGAATGGTGCCATCTTGATACTGGACTAATAACTATTGTTATATGCAAATTCTGCCAATGGTAGATGTTTCTCGTAATTGCTTTCAAATTCCAAAATGCAACAGCGGAGCATATCTTCTAATACTTATATCATTCGCTCTGACTGCCCTTCTATTTGTCGATGAAAAGCAGTGCTATAGTCTAAGTAAGTTCCTAATATCTCCTGGAGTTTCTTCCAAAATCTAGCTGGAAATCAGGGATCCCTATTTGAAATGACGGAGGTAGGAACACCATGTAATATCACAATTTCATTGATATAGATTTTCGCTAGCTTAGTTAGCAAAAAATTTGATCTCATCGGTATGAAATGGGCCGATTTAGTCAACCTATCTATGATTATCCAAATGGAATCATGCTACTTATTAGTGATAGGTAATCCTGTCACAAAATCCATAGTGATGCGGTCCCATTTCCATTGGGGTATGGTAATTTGCTATCGTAAGCTCGAAGGGACTTGATGCTCTGCTTTCACTTGCTGACATATTAAGCATTTTGCTACAAATCTACTATCTCTTTCTTTATTCATAGCCACCAGTATGTTGTATTTAAATCTTGATACATTTTATTACTGCTAGGATGCATGGCATAATTATTGCTATGAGCTTCTGTCAGGATATTTTTCTTTAACTTTGCATTATCAGGTACATATATTCTTCCATTGTAATACAAGCAATCATCTTTGCCCAGAGAGAACTCACTATCCTTTCCCGATTGTATTTGAGAAATGATAGATAATATGTGCTCATCTTGCCTTTAAGTCTCCTTTACTTGTTGTAGCCAGTTAGGTTTGAGTTGCATTTTAGCTACCACTGCTCCATCTTATGTTGTAGATAATTTAACATTTATAGCTTTTAGTGCCATCACGTGCTTTCTGCTAAGTGCATCTATAACAATGTTTGCTTTGCTAAGGTGATAATTAATTAAATAGTCATAATCTTTGATGGGCTCTAATTAACATCTTGCCTCAAATTAAACTCCTTCTATGTGGGTAAATACTTCAAAATCTTGTGGTATGTGTCAATATAACATTTTTCACCGTATAGATAATGCCTCAAGATCTTTAATGCAAATAATATGGCTGACAATTCTAGATCATAGGTGGGGTAATTTCTTTCATATAGTTTAAGCTTCCTGGAAGTAAAGGCTATAACCTTGCCTTCTTGCATGAGCACACATTCCAACCCATTTCTGAAAGCATCAATGTAGATGATGTAAGGCTTACCCGATTGTAGGCTGTGTAAGGACAAAAACTTCAGTTAACATGCTTTTCAACTTCTCAAAGCTTTCTTGGCACTTGGTAGTCCATTCAAATTTAGCATTCTTCTATAATAACTTGGTGAGTGGGGAAGCAATCAGGGAGAATCCCTTGATAAATCTCCTATAATAACCAGCTAACCCTAAGAAAACTCCTTACTTGAGCAACATTCTTCGGGGGCTTCCACTCTAATATGGCTTTAACCTTATTTAGATCAACCTTAATCCCCTTTCGCTGACACCATATGACCAAGGAAAGTGACTTCATTAAGCCAAAATTCACACTTGTTGAATTTGGCATACAACTGCTTTTCTTATTGTGTTTGTAGCACAATTCTTAAGTGTTTGTCATGTTTTTCTGAAGTTTTTGAATAAACCAAGATGTCATCAATTGAAGACCATCATGAATTGGTTCAAATATGGATGAAAGATATGGTTCATTAAATCCATAAATGTTGCTAGGGGCATTGGTGAGACCAAATGACATGACCAAAAATTTATAATGGCCATATCGGGTGCAAAAAAGCTATCTTTGGGTATATCTGCTTTTCTAACTCGAAGGTGATGATATCCTGATCTCAAGTCAATTTTTGAGAATACAAAAATAAATCATCAATCCTTGGTAATAGGTATTTAATCTTTATTGTCACTTTGTTCAACTATCTATAGTTAATACAAAGTCATAGTGAACCATCCTTCTTTTTCATGAAAAGAACTGGTGCTTCCTATAATGATACATTTGGACGAATGAATCCTTCATCTAAAATTTCTTGTAGCTGTACCTTTAGTTCTTTTAGCTCAGTAGGTGTCATGCGATAAGGTGCAATAGATATGGGGAGTGGTACCAGGTACAAAGTCGATGGTGAACTCTACCTCCCTTTGTAGTGGCAGTCCCTGGTAAATCATCAGGAAAGATATTAGGAAAATCCCAAACTGCAGGCACATTACTGACCTTCGGCTTTTCTTCTTTGACTTCTATCACATAAGCTAGGTAAGCTGAACACCCCTTTGTGGATACATCCGTATGTTGCAATAACTGAAATGATGTTTGATAAGGGATTAGACCATTTCCCTATAATAGTAATCTCCTGTCCATTAGGGGTCTTCAATCTAATCCATTCGAACCAAAAATCCACTACTACTTGATGTTTATGGAGCTAATCCATCCCCAATATTATATCAAATTCATGGAAAGGAAGCTCGATTAAGTTCAAGAGGAAAGTAGTTTCTTGTATTTGGATAAGGCAATCTTGAAATACTTTATTAACTATCACACTGTGCCCTAAAGGATTGCTAACTAATATATCTTGATTTAATTGTGTTCTAGTTAGACATTTCCCATGTGAAACTTTAGTGCTAAGGTAGGAGTGTTTGGACCTAGGATCAATTAATGCATATACTGGAGCACCAAATGTATAAAATATACCTACTATGATGTTTGAGGCATCCTGTTCTTCTCTAGTTCTGATTGCATATGCCTGCCCTAAGGTTTGCTTGCCTACTGTTGGCATTTATAATTGTACACCACCTTTGGTTGATGTAGCTCCAGTGGGTCCACTTCTCCCACATCCTCTGGATGGTACTGCATCAGGTTTATCTACTGTAGTGGATAAAAGAGGCAGCTGGAATCGAAGAGAATCTTTCTTTAAGTGTTCTTTCGACCTACATATATAACAAACACCTTTACGTGCCCAACATTCTCTTGGATGTCTTTTCCCACAATAATCACAAGGAGGATTATTATATTCTTGAGGTGTATTAGCTACTGAGGTGGCTGGTAGAGTAGCTCGAGTAGTGAACCTCATTGACTGGCTGCTGGTTTTGATGTAAAGCCTGGTAGGGGAGCCATTGATCCTCTTGACTTTTTACTAGTGCCACTAGGTGCTCCTAGCGGTGATCTTCTTTTTTGCTATGATCTAGCTCATTTGTTTGCTTCTTCATCATTGATTGCTTCAATCTTTATAGCTACTTCCACTAATGCCCTTCTATTAGTGTGCTTCAATCTTTATGGCTGCTTTCACCAATGCCCTCTTATTGGTGTCAAATAATTGACACATCTTTACTAGTGGGATGTGATAATATTCCATATAGGTTCTCAACCTCTCAATCTCTTAGTCATATTCTTGTACTATACAAGTCCCTTGTTGTAGCCGCTAGAATGCTTTTTCCATCATCCGCTAATGTTCTTTACCAATGTACTTCTCTTTAAATTGCTCGAGGAAGAAATCTCAAGTTATTTGCTCTGTAACTATATACTTCCTAATTGTGTTCCACTAGATGTATGCAAGGCCTTGAAATAATGCAATAGCGCCCTCTAGCTTTTCCTCAGGTGGGCTATACGTGATCTCAAAGAGGATCTTAATTTTACTCAACCATTCTTCAGCTTCAATTGCTGTTATCTATTCTTGCCCATAGAAATCCTTAGCTCTTAAATTTTTCAGTTGCACCAATATAGGCTTCCTATATGACTAAGGTGGTAGCTGATGCTATGGTTATTGGGAAGATGAGGCCTGTAGTTGTCGGTATAGAAGATTTGCCACCATCTATGCAAAGTTTGGTGGGGCCTGAACATCTGACTGAGGAACTGGTGGCTGTGTTTGTGGACTAGGTAATTAGGAGTCCCACTTACTGCTAGAATAGTTGAATCTGAGGCCCCACTCTCCGTATTGACTACCAACTCAAGCATTTGACGAGAACCTAAAGCCATAACATTAACTAAAATGTACAAAGGAACGTGTAAGATTCAATAACAAAAATAAACCTTACTTTATGGCATGTACATATGCTAATTCCAACATTCCTTTGCTTTTAGATGTGTTGTTCACTCTTATCTTAGGACCACCTAAATCAGGCTCTGATACCATAAAATTGTAACACCCTATTGTGTCTGAACTTCCTGCACTATTTCTGTAAATTATAGTAGCTAGGTTATTCTAAGCCATTAAGGTTAAACATTCATTTTCTAGTTTCTTGTTTAGTTTCCTTTAATTGATTTGTGACCCAAAGTTACTATTTATTTGGTCAAAATTTTGACAGCATAACGATTTAAAAATCGTGCTATCCAAACCTGCAAAATTATAATGTGGCACTTCCAATGTACATCCTCCACCTTCAATACTCCATTACATGCATTACACTCCTAATAGCATTCATCATTCAACAACACAACACAATATCAACATTCAATACATATCATTCTTTCATCCATTAATTTACACATAAGTCACTAACATTAATATCCTAAACACAACATAGCCTTCCAAATATATTACATGCCTTTATTATAACTATTCTAATACAAAAGTATGGCAACAGTCCAATTCCCACATGTACATGCCAATAATTTGTGTGCTTCATGTCTTCTGTTCACCTATCCCTGCGTACAGTTAATAAACCATACACTAAGCAAGATTGTTGCCTAGTGGAGGATACTACTATACAAAATTTCATTTAATGAATAATACATTATTAATTTACTTTTGTGTCCCTATTAATTTTTTTCTTTCAATTAATTAATTTAATTATCTTATTTACTGAGCAAATTTTAATAATTAACTCTATTATTTTTATTTTTCTTAATAATTGCTACTCTTTCCTTATCGAATTGTAAAATTTTGTTTAGGTCCCTAAACTTTTGATTAATTACGATTTTTTTTCTTTTGACCTTGTTTGGCTATTTTAGTATCCCTATTTACATTTTTATTACTAATTTACCATTTTATCCTTGGTTTATCGTATAATTACACTTTTGCCCCTATTAAACATATTAATCCTATTTTTCATATTTTCTCATATTAATTGAAATTTTTAAAATCCTTTATGCAAACTTTCCGATTGGGTCCTTATTTATTTGTAAAATTACCATATTACCCCTAGTAGTAATCAATGAAAATCCTCGAACCGGATATATGGGATAAGGACTGTATAAAAATCTATTTGTCTATATGGATGAGCCCTCTATAAAAATTCACTATATGGTTAATCTATTTGTCTATTTATCTGTCTAAATCTACCACGATATATGGTTCCCTATGGCTAGCCATTATATCTTAGGGTCTTGGATCACCCAATGAATACTAAAGGCAACTAATTATCTATTTTATTCTAACTTTTTATCTTCCATTACAAGAAAATTACAATTTAGCAACGAAAATTAGCAACGAAAAATGTCAAATTTTCGTTGCTAATCAAAAATAGCAACGAAAATTAGCAACGAAAACTTTGGTTGCTAATCCGGCAGTTGCTATTTTTAGCAAAGAAAAATTATTTCGTTGCTAAATTTAGCAATGAAAAATGAATTCCGTTGCTAAATTCAACCAATGATTGATTCGGTGAAATGGTCAATTTTAGCAACGAAATATAAATTTTCGTTGCTAAAATTAGTAATGGAATAAGGATATTCGTTGCTAAAATTAGCAATAGAATTTCTTTTCTATTATTAGCAATGGAAACCACTTTTCGTTGCTAATTTCACCCACCACTAAAAAAATTAACGATGGTTCTATCCGTTGTTGATCCATCGCTAACAATTATTTCAAATTTTAACATCACTGCAACAATACAAGACTCATCCACACACACCCAGAACCCCATGATAGATATACATAGGCACAAACAGAATGCTAGAGAGAGAGAAAAAGAGAGAAAACAAGAAAACAAAAAGATGGGAAAGAAAGAGATAAAGTGAAACTATTTTCATACCCATTTGTAAATAACAGAGCCCATGCAAATTATACTATAATCCACAACTTGACTTTTATGCTTCAAAATGGGGAAGAATAAACAATTCATAACCCAAAATAAATCTAGAAATTCAAATAAGGGAATAAAACATCACATAAATAATTGTGGAGGTGAATGGCTAAAATTCAGAAATTAAACAACATTTCAAAAGAAATGCACATGTTTACTTGAATGCAAGTGTCCGTATAACAGCCATAGTTATCATTAAATACAGTACAGCTCTGTACATAGTGATTTCTGAGGATAAATATAACCTTGTTCTCCAATATTAGTGCCTCCCTTTCAAGATCCAAAAGTTTAAAGTTCTGTAAACAAGAATAGTTACAGTTCAAAACCTAGTCTCTCATTGGGAGATTGCATAAAATAGTTGAGGACTGCTGGTCATTGTTGTAACCCATTATGCATTTACCATTCTTTTCTCATAACATGCAAACCTCAAGTGAAACAATTCTTCAAGAACTGCATAATGATAATAGACAAGAGTAACTGTTAATCTACTGTACAACCAAGTGAAACTTTAAATTGATTCCAATAATATCTAACCCATACTTTCTTCAGGGCTTCCATACTTCTTAATGATGCCTCTTGGATCGAATAAGTGCATATTACTAGTGCTAATTGTCCTCTAAATCCACTATACTAAGGATGCATAGGTTCCATTTCTTCACCATTCAATAGCCGCCTTAAGTTTGCGACAATATCTCTTAGATTGTAGTTAGGGATGAAAGAGCTCCATCCAGTGCCAATTCCTTCACAACCATTCACAAGAACCATTGGTATAATTGGGGCATACTGTATGCAAAACATGTAAGTTTTCTATTTTGAATTCCTAAAATTGCATGAATTTGATCATTGGCTTCAAAAAATATTACCAAGTGGGTTCGATAGAAAGGTCATCTTCTTCTATGTAGTCCAAAAGGTTGTCATCATCCTTGGAGAAGAGGGACCTTACAATTGGAGAAAGGCATGTAAAAATATACCTTTGACTTGCATGATCTTTGCCTCCCTATAAAAGGTTCACAAAAAAGTTCTTAAATTTATGCATTTTTCAAATCAAAATAATTCAATTAGAAATGCTGGGTTAAATTTCAAATAATTTCAATACAATGCATGCCAAATTGTCCTTTAGGCGCAAGAAGGTTGATGTTATTGCTTCCAACAAAATTTTGTGCCATTCCAATAATTGTAGCATTAAGACTTTGCTCACCATGGTGGTAAGCAAACTTCTCAGATACATAACCTTGAAACTGGCTAACTTTAATATCTTTGACCAAGTTCCTCTTGAAATAACTAAAAAGAATCTTTCTTTGAGCTGGTTTTGTTCCGTCAACCATGGATGGAATAGATCTCTGAACATCAGCCACAGAAAACAAAATAAGCTCCTTATTGATGAAGTCGCTGTACTTTATAAGCTTTATTTTCTGATCAAGGTGAGTGCTAGGCTGCAATAATCGACAAAATTATCAGACTCCATAGACAATAAAGAGTATCTAAATAAATAAATAAATAAATAAATAAATCAGTAAAACTAATGAATATGTGCATGTTACCTCAAATTGCCAAAGCCAACTCTTCCTTGCTTCTATCTTATTCTTACTAAATGCAAGCTTTATGGCATTCCCATCTTGCTCATCTACCCACATAAAATCTTTCTTGTACTTCTCAATATTTGTAAAGTACTATTTTGCTTCTCTTTTGTCATTTGTTCCTAACCCTTATCAGATCACCAATTCCATTACTGAGCATAAACTAGCCATAAATATCGACTGTAGAGCCATCATAATTTAGCAAAACTTGTAGTACTTGATTGTCCAACCACTTGCATTCCCATCTAAACTTTCCTTCCATGATTGATATTCAGGCATGGGATAAAAGGATAAAACTTTTCCATTGCTATGAGTTACTTGTATAAAATGAAACATCAAAATTTACAAATTATACTTAGAGCTGCATATATTCCAAATAGTTTAAGAAAAAATACTGAAATTTACTAACCTTGACAATAGGAGTAATAAACTCGAGCAAGAAAGATGGAACTTTCAGTAATGATGGCCAAAAATAATAAAGAAAGTTGATCAACAATCCTTTAATATGGGAACCATCGTAATCCTGTACGAATTGTTCTTGTTAACCCTCCTTCTTTTTGTTCCATCAGATTTCTTCAGATCTTTGTCCAGTTTGAATTTTTCCCATGAGAGTAGATATAATTGAATATATCTGACATGAAACCATGAGTTAAGAAATAAAAGTTTGATAAGCCTAAAAATAAAAGTTAAGAAATCAATAAGGGACAAAGGTATGTTTAAAATTTCTAGAACATCTATGTGATGCATAAAGGCATAAACCAAAACCAAACCTCTTGTTCTTCCTCAACTATTTGAACCTATTTTTCTCATTAATATTTTCTCAAAATTCTACCTGTCTCTATCAATTCTTTTAGCAATGTAACAAACAGAACAAGTTACTTTCGGGAGAAAAAAGGAGAAGTAACATGAAATGAAACTTTATAAATTTATCTACATCAAATTAATACTTCAGTAGAAGAAGTAAAAGAGCGATTAAGTATGAAAAGGTAGAATTAGTTTTGGTTCATGAAAAAAAAGAGAATGTTTAGAATCACTGCATTTGATGGACTATAAACAATAATAACATGACAAATGGTATTGAAAGATAAATAACTCATGTGAAACAAAAATATTAACTTTTAATTGAAACTAAAATAGGAAAATGGAAAGTTACTACCTTTATTAAAATACCTAAAAGAGGAGACTCAGTTTTAGTATTTGCATGCTTGAGTTTCCTTGCTTCCAGTTCAGCCATAGAAAATGCCTTTATTGCTCTCCACGACCACCTAAAAAACATAACCCATTTAGTGGCATAATAGGTGCCATGTGATCGGGCTGAAGATAGGATACTGTTTTAACACTTGCCCACAGATGAGCACTAAAGTCATGCTCATGACACATTGATAATAGTTTATAGCCCATGCCACATTGATAACAATTTATAGCCAAAAGGAAAGGCGACCAACTTAACAATTCCACTCCCGAACATAGTGTTGAGGAAAAAAAAATGGAAGAAGCACCAAAATGACCTTAAAAGTGCTCACGTTGATTTCCAATTGCCAAGATAAGGAAGAGAGATCAACCTCACCAAAATTACATCATTACTAGGAGACAAGAAAAGAGCAACTTAAAAGTGTGTTACACTTGCAAAGCTTTAGCTTCTATACTTGTCTTCAGATCAGCTGCACGAGGTAATAAGGTAGCCAAAAAGTCTAATGCAACAAAAGCCCACATGGAAAACTTAGCAGGATATATAAATTCAATGGGTTTACAACAAATTGACTAGTGAATTAAGAAGAAAGAACCAGGCCTTTCACCCATTATATTCAACCAAACTCCAGTTATTTAAGTAACAATTATGAAGAAATAACCTATCCTTTCATAACCCGTACCCGACCCCCAGGGTGTTCAGCCAAACTCCAATCATCCTTAGTATATAAAGTTGTCTTCAGCTCAGAAAAATAGGAATGGCTTGTCAAGTTTGGAGTGGATAATGAATATAATTTTTACTTTAATATAGCTTGAACTTTATTTTCTCCACAAGTTTTTATCTCTATGTTTTTCACTTCATATATTCTATTAAAAAAATAAGTTCCTAGTAAAATAGACACCATTAGATCAACATGAATACAAAGAATGGAAAAAGTGCAGAGTATTAATCATACTTGCAAAGTATTAATCATACTCACAACTCTGGTTAGTCTAATAATAGATAGCTGAGAACTTGATGGACAAATGCACTATTCAACATGATTGAAAGAACATTGCTCACAAAGTTTCCAAAGCCAATCACACACTTGGAAGAATAATGTCCGTTGGCTTAGATAATTTTAGTTCACCAACAACTGAATCCAACAGAACTAGTGTGTACCTGGTAAAAACATTTAAAGCATGTACATCTAAATGAGTAAAACGTCTCAAGCTCCCTCTTATAAAATGGAAAAATTACTTAGTAAGCATAAGTGTAAATTAAGCAATACAAACAAAAGCATATAAAGGCAACGACTTTAGATTAGAAATCAAGATGCAAAAATTCTTGTGACTTCTATGGAAAACTAGTATAAAATACTTGAAGATATCAGTGAAAGGGTCAAAATTGCTACCCAAACAATAGGCGACAATTGTAATATGCATTTGTGACTTCATAAGTTTTGGAGTTAGACCCATCAATAAGAACAATCCCCTCATTAGTTTCTCTATACCAGCTTAAGAGGCTTGATCCCTCGTACCCACCAAAGTATGTACCCACTCCAGTATAAATTCCAGAAGATAACTCTTTAACTTGGACATTAGAAACTACTGGAAGAGCTGCCATATCATTGCACGTCACACGTGTTAAAGGGGTATATAGCTTAAACTTTCTAGACTTCTCAGCATAATTGAGGCACATAAAAACAAAAGTAGTTGTTGGTACAATTATATAACGTTCACAAAGATGGGTAAATAGAGTAAAGTGTATGCACAAAACTTCTAAAAATAATAAACTTATGAGTTCCCTATTGGAATTAAGACATCATAGGTATGCTTGTTCATAGGATAAACCTTCATGTAAAACACTAAAAAAGCATTCCATTGCACCAGACTCCCATGTTTGAGTGGTCAAGGGAGGGTTATTTGTTATACCCAGCCTTCCTCTGTGGCCAAGGCTGTTTCCACAACTCAAACTAGTGCTTTCCCAACCTTCCCCTGTGGCCAAGACGGTGTGGATAGGCGATGGATGGTGGAAAAAGATGAAAGTGAAAGAGAGAGAGAGAGAGAGAGAGGAGCAGTTGTTTGTGTACATGTGAAGGAGAAGAGAAGATTTAGGGTTTCAACATGGGGTATTTATAGACAATGGCAATTATGTAAATAATTAGAAAATTAGGAATTTTTCATTGAAAATGAAAATTAGCAACGTAATTGTATTTCAGTTGCTAATTTAGCAACGAAATTTCAATTCAGTTGCTATTTTAGCAATTGAAACTAAATTCCATTGCTGTTTAGAACGAAATACAATTCTGTTGCTATTTCGGAAACAAATTTTTTAACGTAAATAATTTAGCAACCGAATTATATTTCGTTGCTAATATAGCAATGAAAAATGAATTACGTTGCTAAATTAGCAACGGAAAACTAATTCCATTGCTAAATTAGCAAGGGAAATTTTTTCTGTTGCTATTTTTCATACCAAATTTTTTTCACCATTCGGTGGTGGCTTATTTAGCAACGGTATAGTAATTTTGTTGCTAAATTTTGGCGCAAAAAATTCCCTCCACTTTTAGCAATGAAAAGTAACAAAAAAATTTTCGTTGCTAAATCTAAAAAGTTTAACAAATTTTAGCAACATAAATTATTTTTCATTCCTAAGTAGCAACGGAAAGCAATTCAGCAACGAAATCAATTCCGTTGCTATTTTTAAATTTTCTTGTAGTGTTCGTTATACCTTGTTCTTTAAACATTCACTATTTTGTTACTTAACACATTGTCTTAATATCCAAGTGTTTATTCATATTTCATATAAATTCATATTATACAAGGTAAATAACATATAAATAATAAATAAACATGCCAATTTCAATAGCCATACAATTTGGCAATACAAGTCATCCATCATATAATCTAATTTCTTCACATATTTCCTCTCTATTACATTTCTAACCTCAATTTATTTATAGATATGCCATTTCATATACCTTGTACCTTATTATCTTTTTATTATTCATAAGTTCACCATTATGTTTGTATATTAACTACTATATGCATATACATATTTTACTATCAATTAATCAGGATATAATTATTTATCATTCTTGTAATTAAATCATACAATTTAAACTAGTTCCTATTACATTATCATATTATGTTATAAGAAGCACACTTCGACCACCTTATGTATACTCATATTAAAATTCATTTCTCACCAATTCTATGTATATTTCATCTTAGTTCTTCATATTATATAGTTACTTTAAATTATTGATCATTAGTTTTTAGGTTACCCTAGTTAAATAATACATTTTTTATAAAAATTTTAATACTTAAATGAAATAATGTGTAGGAGAAGTATCCACTAACCTTAATGGTGCTCAAAATCACCTAATCTTCCTTCCTTTGGTCTTCCTCTTCCTTATCTCTCTCTTTTCCCTTTTCTTTACCTAATGGTTGAATTTCAAAGGGGTGAAATCACGAGTGTTTTTCCTAATTTTTAGCTTTTAATTTCTACCTAATAATCATACTTGAGATGCTCTATCAAACTATGCAAAAATTTCTAATTAAATGCAATAATAACTATATATTTTACCTAATATGTAGGATTTCTTTCTTCATAAAATACTCCACCTCAAGGCTTCTTCTTGCTCTAAATTATTTTTGAAGTGAAGAGGAGGTCTTAATGTATACTTAGGTAAAATTTAGGTTGAAGTTATGAAGAGATAAGGGAGAAATGAGAGGAAAATAAAGAAATCCTAACTGGTCGAATTTTTAAAGGGAAAGGGGGGAATTTTACAGAGTTTTGGATAGAAATGTATAGGATTCTAGACCTTTCTATACTGTTTAAAATTCCCCTAATCAAATGGACCAAATTCTTTCTCTAACAAAAGCATAAGGTTATGGTGCACAAAAGCATCCATCTTTAGTCCTCCCACTTTAGGACTACTTTTGGCTTTTAGATAGAATATGGTAATTACATTTAACTCACCATGGAATCACACATAATCCAAATTCAGATATTAATCCAAAGCATACAACCTTATATTTGTCTTTATCTTGCACCGTAACAAGACTAATCTTGTAATTTCTGCAAAATGGCACTTTTATTTTGAATAGGCTCTTTAGTTCACCATGTGTTCAAAAATTGCCTCATCTTATTCTTTGTTAACTTATTGTCAAAATTAAGGCAAACACTCATGTCAGTGTGTTACTTCTCTATCTGACATGCTTAATCATGTAATAAATAACAATGAATATTCATACATTGAATATTCAGACTCATGTATTGCCAATATTAAACTCAATTATTATTCATAGATAATAATGTTAAGGGATTACATAAGAAAACAATACAACTAAATCCTACCCAAACCCTAACATCTAATATGTCTCTCAAATGTATCTCTTGATACAAGTTTAGTTAATAGATATGCTATCGTATCTTATGCAAAAACATATTGTAGTTTAGTTTTTCTCATGCAACTATATCTTTTGTGTAATGACACTTATTGTCAATATGTTTAGTCCTACAATGAAATTTTGGATTTTTTGTGTAATCTATCAATGACTGACTGTCATTATAGATGATCACTGGTTCCTTTAAAGCAGTTATATTTCCATAAACCTTTTTAGCCAAACTACTTTTTGTACTATGGTTTAGGAAGTAATAAATTGAGTTTCCATTATCGACAAGCCTGTACATGTTTGTTTCTTGCTACTCTATGAGATGGCATATTTACTGAGCAAGAAAATAAATCCTGAAGTGGATTTTCTCTCATCCATATCTTTTTCCCAGTCAGCATCTATATATCCACTTAATTACATATCCTTACCTTGATAATAGAGATAATAGTTTACAATACCTTTGAGGTATATATGTATCCTTTCCACTGCTTTCTAATGTGCTTTGCCTAGGTTGAACTAATATCTACTAATTATACCTACCGCATGGAATATATTAGGTCTTATATACAACATTGTATACATTACACTTAGTACAGTAGCGACATATGGAACATTCCTCAGGCATTCCATTTCTTCTAGCATTTTAGGACATATACTCTCACTAAAAAGCTTATTCTTGGCAATGGGGTTATCAATGGGTTTGCAATTTTGCATATTAAATTATTTAAGGATTTATTGATACATGTCTTTTATGAAAGAGACAATAACTTTCTCGAATGATCTCTTGAAATCTTAATTTAAAAAATGTAGTTTACTTAATCCATATCTAACATTTCAAAGTTGGAGGACAACCAATCTTTGATTTCATTTATATACTCTTTCTTATTTTGTGCTATTATTATGTCTTTTGAATACAATGTCAAAAATGATAAATATTTCTTTAGAGCTTTTGCAATAAACATAATGGTCTTCATCAATCATGTTGAATCCATTTGACATGATTATTACATGAAATCTCAAATACCATTATCTTAAAGACTGTTTAAGGTTATAGATTGATCTTTTTAATCGGTAAACCTTTTATTCATTGTTTTTTTTTTCAGTGAGACCTATAACACTTTAAAAAAATGTAGAATAGTGATGAAAATTAGCAAAAACAATGAAAATTATTACTAAATGCAACATTTAACAACAACATTGCGAAAAAAATGTTTTATTGCAAATATTGATAAGAGCTTGTGGAAAAACAATAATTGTGATAATTTAGCGATAACTAAATCTTATTATCACTAATCTTGAGCACCAAAATTTTGTCGCAATACATAGCGATGACTTTGAGAGCTTAGAATCCTTGCTAATGCTTAATTCATAGCGAGTGTGATTTACAAACTAATTACTGAGGACAAAACCCTCGCTAATTTTGTTAGAAACAAGTCCTTGCAAATGTAGTGAGTATATTTCCCTTGCTAACACTTGATTCATATCAAGTGTGATATATGAACTAATTAGTGAGAACAAACCCTCAATAATTTTGCTAGAAATAAGTTAAGTCATGGTGTATTTCATTTTTGAACTAATTAGCGAGGATAAAAACCATCACTAATTTTGCTAGAAATAAGTCCATGCTAATATAAAGAGGACGTTTCGCTTACTAACACTTAAGTCATGGTATATTTGATATTTGAATTAATTAACGAGGATAAAACCCTTATTAATTTTGCTAGAAATAAGTCCTTACAAATGACATTTGGTGTATTTGATTTTTGAACTAATTAGCGAAGATAAAACCCTTGCTAATTTTGCTAGACTTGCTAATGTAGCAATTACATTTGTCTTTCTAACACTTGAGCCATGGCGTATTTGATTTTTAAACTAATTAGAAAGGATAAAACCCTCGCTAATTTTTCTAGAATTGAGTCCTGGCTAATATAGCGAGGATAATTCCCTTACTAACACTTAATTTATAGCATATGTGATTTATGGACTAATTAGTAAGGATAAAACCCTCATTAATTTTGCTAGAACAAAGTACTCACTAATGTAGCTAGGACATTTCCCTCTCTAACTCTTAACTCATGGTATGTTATTTATGAAATAATTAGCAAGGACAAAACTCTTGCTAATTTTGCTATATCAATTTAGCTGTAACTATGTTCTCACCAGATGAAATAGTTAGCGAGGACACAATCCTCACTACTTTAGCAAGGTAAATTTTCCTATCTAATTAGTGAATAAATGTGATGGGTAAAAGGATAATTAGCAGTGTAGTTTCCCTTGCCAAAGGTTAACTAAAGCAATATTTTGTTGTCAATGTCTAAAATGCCCACTTCTTTTTTAGTGGGATCAATAATGAATTCAGTAAAAGTAATCCTTTTACTAATATGTAATTCAATTTGGTATTGTTGGTTAATATATTACTTTAGTTAGTTTTATAATTAAATGGTAGAATAGTATTTTTCCATTTATACTAGCTGTATATATATAAACCCTATTTTTGTATTATTTTGGAGCAATTGAGATAATAAAGAAATCCTCATTCCACAAAATTCTTCATGGTATTAAAGCCACTACCATTTTCAATGTTGAGTTTTCTCCCTTATGTAGTTGGTGTTTTTTCTATAGCCAATTTTCGGCAAGTTTATCAAGTCAGATTTCGACTTACTTCTTTTAAAGCCACCACAATCAAAGGAAAGCCCAAGTGAAGATCAATCAGTACCTAGAATTCTAGTGCCATCTGATGTTGCGTATGAGTACATATACCGATTGTTCTATTAGACTTCTTCTCCACTCACCGGCACATGGGGCAAGTGGGGCGACCTCTGGCCAACTTTTGCAACCAATTCTTGCTCCAATTATCTCATTGGCCTTCTTTAACTCCAATGAACTAATCTCCGATGACTTTTAACTTGGTTAGTTTTATGGACCCACATGAACATGTTCTGTTTCTTTTTTTAGGTGCTTTTCCTGCCTTTTAATTTTTAGTTTGCCACTATGTCAAGCACTAAAAAAGTAGAGAAATATTATCCTAGTAATGACAATCCATATTCTCAAATTAGCCCAGTGAAAATAGATGGATGCAGTATTTATTTAGCCTAATCTAAGTCATGTCTATTGTTTATCAAGGCTAGAAGGTTACATGGTTATGTTGATGGAACTAAGAAATCACTACTTATTACTGATCTTACTTTTAGTCAATGGGACTCTGATAACTCTTTGGTTATATCTTCCCTCCTAAACTCTATGCCCTTTAAGATCGCTATACAATATTTATTGCTCGACACTATAGAAAAGATATGGAAAGCTACAAAAACCACATATTCTCGAATGGAAAATGATGCTCGGATCTTTAAACTTAGAAATAAAATTCATAGCACAAAAAAGGTTAGCGTACTATTTTAGATTATTTTTTGAGCTGGATAGTTTATGGTAGGAATTGGATTATTATCAGGATTTCAAGCAAAATGTGTTAATAATGAGGTACTAATTCAAAATATGCTTGAAAAGGAGTGGGTTTATGATTTTTTGGCTAGTTTAATACCTGAATTTGAGAGTTCAAGTTATTGGCAAATCTCCTTTTCCTTCTCTTTAGGAGGCTCATTATTTAATATAGCAGGAAAAGACCAGAAGAAGTGCAATGCTTTATACTACACCTATTGAGAAATTAGACTTAACAACCTATATCACTCTTGAGCAAACAAAAGGTATTAATTCTAATAAAGACCATTTGCATTATGATTACTGTGGTTAGCCAAGGCATACCAATGAAACTTGCTAAAAGTTACAAAGGAAGCCTACTAGGGGCCAATGGGGAAATGAGCTAATCCAACAAGGGCTTAAGCAAACATGTTAGAAATAGTGGAATCATCTAAAGAGTCAGCTTCAGTTGAAAGTCTCCCTTCTGACGAAATTCTACATTTTAGGCATCTCCTATCTCAACTTAATCCTTCTTCTAGTGCTACCACCAATTTTGTTAAGTCAGGTAATACTTGTTCTCATTTTAACTCATGGATTATTGATTCTAGTGTGAATAGACATATGACATGCATTTCTAAAGGCTTTCTTAACTGCTTTCCTTATCTAAAAAGGGATAGTGTCAGGATAAAGGATGGATTTTTAACCCCTATTATGGGATAGGTTCTATTATCTGTACTTTTAATATTAAGTTATCTTCTATTCTTTATATTCCTCAATTCCCTATCAATATTTCATATGTTATTGCTATCACTAAAGCTCTTAACTATAAGGTTGAATTTTTCTCCTGATTATTGTATATTTTAAGATCTTTAAATAGGAAGGAGGATTGAAAGTGGTAGAGATATTGATGGCTTATATATGATTGAGGACAGTTGGGATTTAGTTGTTGGGTTTTAACATAGGAAAAATAAATAAAATGCAGCAAAAAATGAAACCCATTAAGATCCATGCGATCCAACTGAATCAATTATAAGAGAGAGTAACGATTACTAACCTCTTTAAAAAAATATCTTGTAGGTTTTGCCTCACAAGAAATGAATACCCTCTACTGGTATCCACACTCGAACGCGTCGAACGGATTTGCTAGGGGTGCTAGTCCCTTCTATGGCAGCTAGGGTTAGAGAAAATGTTTTTTCTCTACTTTTTTCTCTCAAAGTGATGCCTCACTTGCTAGCATGTCTCTTAAGGTTACAAACCCTATATATCACATGTATATATAGGTAGTCTAACCCTAATTAAGAGAGAGAGATAATTTTGGACCCATATCTTTTATTAAAATAAGAAATACCTTATTTCTTATTTAAAGTATTTCTTTTTTAAAATATGAATTATAATATTAATATTAATATTAATTAATATTTATTTATTTCAAATTTAATTTGTCATAAAATAAAATTTGAAATGCCCGAATTAACCCTTAGTCCATTCATCACATTCTATGTGTGCGACCTAATAGGTTCATATTATATTGGCCGTGGGCCCCAGTCTCATCATGGGCCCATAAGTCATAAGTGGCCTCTAGCAAGACATTACGACTACCCAAATAATATGAATGTCAATAATTCAATTTTAACCTAATAAAACATGTTATATCCCCTTTGTCACACGGTATCTTGTTTAAACATAAGTCATGGCCCACGTCAAACTTATATAGGTCAAACATATAATTTCCCAATCACTAAGTAGAGTGATAATATCAAATGACATTAATCTCATCATCAATTAATTTAAGCATGGCTATGCATTTCTCAGTCCTACTTATCGAGGGGCCCAATAGATATCTTTTTCATAAGAAAGGGACAAATTCCATCTTGATTATTCATTATCCTCTACACGATTCTCATCATGTCTAATAATAACCTTTATTGTTATTGAATTAAAGATAATGTTTGATTATGCTAAAACATAATGTTCCTCATGTAGGATACTATGATAATCACAGGTCTAAGGATTAATAACATAACTTTTATGAGATCACCAATGACATTAACCCATTTAGTATCTTATAGTGGGTCAATCCAGTACTCTATTCTCTAACGAGTACCTACAAGTTTGATTTATATCACCATATATAATCATCCCATAATTATCAGTCAAACTCGTACTAGTTTTATTTATCATTATTCCTTTAATGATAAATAACTAGGGATAGTCAAAGTAAAATTAGATTGTTATTTACAAATATTATCATATTCTAACATGCCAAAATATAATAACATGAAGAAAATCCAATTTTATAAAATGAAATGTGACATTACATTAAGAACCAAACGTATGGCCTGGGGCATAACCACTAACATTAGCTTTTCCTAAAAGATATTAGGATGTAAACCATGAGATAATTTAGTGGCATAGGTGATTAGGGCATCCATCATTTTTTTATCTTAGGAAAACTATATCCTACTTTATTTTCTAGAACTTAATTTGATTATTTATCTTGTGATGCTTGTGAGTATGCTAAACATATTAAAAATTATTATTCTTTGAGTGATGATCAAGCTAGTGATCCCTTTATTCTTGTTCATTATGATGTTTAGAGGCCTACACAGATTGCCTCTTTGTCTGGAAATTGATGGTATATTACTTTCATTGATTGTTTCACTAGAATGACTTGGGTGTATTTGATTAAGGTAAAAAGTGATATTTTCTCCTATTTTCAATCTTTCTATAAACTGGTTCACACCCAGTTTGATGCTAAAATAAAAGTTTTACAAACTAACAATGGAACCTAATATATTGATAGTAGGTTTGGTACTTATTTTGAGTCTCATAGGATTGTCCATCAAATTAGTTATCCTTATACTAGTGTTAAAAATGGTGTAGCTGAAAGGAAAAATAGGCATTTGTTAGAAGTTGCTAGATCTCTTATGTTTACCATAAATGTTTTGAAGTCATACTGGAGGGATGCTGCACTAGTGGCTTCCTATCATATTAATAGAATGCCTCTCAAAGCTCTCAACTTTAGGAATCCTTTAAAATTCTTAACAGGGAAAATTTTCTATATTGTTCCACCAAAGATTTTTGGGTGTGTTTGCTTTGTCCATACTAGGAATGTTGGAAAATTAGTGTTAGTGTAAGCCCTAGCCCCAATACATTGTTATAAAGCATTTAATTTAATAAATGAGGCATTTGTTTTATCTATTGTATTCCTATGCATATCAATTGATAGAACTATCCAATAATGTTGTTTCAGTTTAATTTATCATGTGTGAGGCACATGGTTTTAAGACCTTGAAACAATAGAGACTTCATTCTAAATATCCCTAGTCAGTCACTGTTATGGGAATAACAAATGAATTAAGACTAGTATGCTCTCTCTGATAAGATGAGTTCTATCTTACGGATCATAAGGACAAGAGCATCAATAAGAGATCATAGATACATGTTTAGAACATGGTATCTGGATTCGATCCGTTTATGAGAACACTACATAAGTCATAAGTATTTCTCATATGTAAGTTTTGCATCGGAGTTCTTAGACCTAAAATCTCTATGAAACTCTTTCATGAATTACTGTATGCTTTGACATACACCTAACATACTCGTAACAGAGTGACAAGTATGGGTATGCTTGGGTATGCACTGATTCATGTTAGAGAGCATGAGAGAAGTGAAGGGATTACCCCTCTCAGTAAGAGAGAAAATATCATCGACCACTTGATCAGTGAACTGAGAAGTGTATGGCCATACCGAGATGAAATAATGAGAAATCATTATTTATTTGAGAGTTCAGTGTCATTGGAATATTAAGAAAGGAATTAATATATATAAGGATGACTAGTTAGATGCCTTATATTAATTCTGATATTTAAGGGTAAGGGACTATGCAAAATTGCATTAGGTCACTAAATGCAATTTGCATTTTCATTTAATTTGGAATGCTATAATATCTTGCTAGAGAATATATATAGCCTTTGAATTAATTCATTAATTCATTACCAATATTAAATGGACCTATAGGATTGCACATAAAGCATTGGGCTTAAAATATTTAAATAGAAGATTGGCATTAATTTAGGCTTTTAATTAAAGTCAAATTAATGTATGTAATGGGTATTAAAATTGCTATTGAACTTTGGTCCACGAGAGAGATAAATTCGGCCCAATAGGATTAATTTTAATTAATTAATTATCTTGGATTAATTAAGTTAATTGAGTATTAAATCCTAATGGCATTTAAATCAAAATAAATTAATTAAATGGAGATAAGCAGACCGAAAATCCAAAGATAAATTCAATGGGAATTTTGGCAACCATATCCCTAAATTAAGTGATTTGTTTTGATTAAATATCTTATGTTTATTTCAAATTAATTTGAATTTAAAATTCAAAAGAGTTTGAATTAATGTATTTCACTTAAGTAGGAAGTGATGGAGGTTGAATTTACTACCTAAAAGATAGTAAATTTTGGCATTATCACTTAGCAAAATAGGTGATATATTTGGATGGAATAAAAGGAGAAAACCCTAGGAGTGATTCTCTCTCTCTCACACTTTTGGCTGAAATACACAAGGGGAAAGGATTCTTTCTTGTTCTCTTGTGTTCTTTGGCAGCAATAGCAACCTAAAGGAATTACAAGATTAGATCTTGTAGCTTCAATCCATTACCATTGCCAATTATTTACACATAGAGCTAGCACTCTTAATTTTAAGCCTTTATTGCAATTATGTGTGTGAACATAGAGAGAAGTGGCGTAAAGGTTGTTTCTTTGGCATTGGTGATCAAGACCTGAAGCATATAAGTTCATCCTAATTGCTAGTCATCATCAAAATCAAGTCTTGAAGTGCATCTAAAGTTGTAAGTTTTAAAACCCTAAAATTTCATGTTTTCGATTCTCGTTTATGGATTGCGGGGTATGCATGATTAATTTTATTATTTTTCCGTTGCGTGATCATCATATATATGCCATGTCATATTCCATCAATTAGATTTGAGGGCATGGAGATGTGTGTTCATTGGGTATTCTCTAACCTAAAAAAGGATATAAATGTTATCATCCTCCATCTATAAAATCCTATGATAGTATGGATGTTATCTTTCTGGAGTCTGAACCTTATTTTGGCATTACACAATCACCTCTTCAGGGGGAGAGAAGTGAAAAAGTGTTGATCAATGTACTTGTGATACCTTATGATCTTGTTCAAAGGGAGAATGAAGAGATTATTATTCAAAGGGAGAATGATGTTGATATTTAGGGGGAGCAGAATGTTGTCGATGTATAGGGGGAGTAGAATGTTAATGTTTAGAGGGAGCAAAATGTTATTGGTCATTTAGATAGACCTAATTTGTTGAGATACTCGAACAAGAATAGGCTTGAAGAAGCCAACATGCATTTTACATTGCCAGAATCCTTGAGTGAGTTATCTTTTAACCCAAATTTAAATTTTTCCATTGCTTAAAGAAAATGAGTCAGGTCATGTACAAAACATTCCATTTCTAACTTTATCTCTCATGATGCTTTTATCTCCCTCCTATAGAGCCTTTTCCTTGTCTCTTTCCTCTATGTCTATTCCACAGGATTGAAGGGAAGCTATTAGGGATCCAAAGTAGAGAGAAGCTATGATAGAAGAAATGAAAGCTCCCTTTAAAAATGAAACCTGGGAACTAGTTGACTCACCAGATCAACCAAAGGGATCTTCATTTATCAGAGAAAATAAAACCTAGATCTTTTGGATGAAATTGCTATGCTGGGATGCAAACCAGCATATACACCAATTAAAAGTAATCATAGTTTGCAAGTAGGAATCAAAGGATAGATTGATACAGAAACATATCAAAGATTGGTTGGTAGACGTATCTATCTATCTCTCACCAGGCCAAAAATTTCTTAAACGGCTAGCTTGGTGGGTCAGTTTATGTATGACCTTAGAGAATCTCATCAGCAAGCTATTTTTCACATTTTATGGCATTTAAAATCAGCATCAGGAAAATGTCTTCTTTTTCAAAAAAAATGATGATCTTTTAATTGAAGCCTTCATAGATGCAGATTGGGCTGGATCTCCAGATGACAGAAGGTCCACCTATGGTTATTGCACATTTATGGGAGGTAACTTAGTTACTTTAAGCTTACTTCATATTACTTTGGATTGATAATTGGCTGATGTCTTCATGAAAGGACTTTGTAGTCCAGCATTCATACTATAGTTTGCAAGTTGGGCATGTGTAATATTTTACACTAACTTGAGGGTGAGTGTTGGTTAATATATTACTTTAGTTAGTGTTGTAATTAAAGGGAAAAATAGTATTTTTCCATTTATACTAGTTGTATATATATAAACCCTATTTTTATATTATTTTGGAGTAATTAAGATAATAAAGAATATCCTTTTCAACAAAATTCTTTAGGTATGAAAAAATTAGTGAGAGTACATCTCTTGTTAATTTAACTAAGACAAAATCCTCACCATATGAAAAAAATTAGCAAGGGCTATATCCTCGTCAATTTAGATAGGTAAAATTTCCTAGCAAATTAATGAACAAGAGTAATGGATATAATGGCATTTGGAAGGAAAAATTAGCATTTACCTGGATGTAAGTCCTCACCATGTGAAACAATTACCGAGGAAAAATTCCATGCTAATTAAGCTAGCTAATAGCTAAATTTTCGTAGCTAATTAGTGAATAAGTGTGACTGCTCTCGTGTAGGTAAGTGTGCCTAGTCCCATATAGGGCGATTAGCAATGTAGTTTCCCTCAGTAAAAGTTAGCAATAGCAGTATTTTCTTGCCATCTAAAATGCCTATTTCTATTTTAATAGATCAATAATGATTTAATTGCAACCTAGACTCTTTTCAATAAAACTCTACTTTTTCTATAGGTGTTTGCTACCTAGTTTGGACTATATCATTTTGTATCTATGGTGCTTCCACTCAATCTGCACTTGTCACTTGACCAGAAAATTTCCATGGATGCCGTAATTTCTCATCCCTCTTGAGGTACTTCTCTATATTTTTTTAATTTTTTTCTTTTGTAAAGCTGGTTTTTTTCTTGATATTTAGTGTTAGGGATTTGTTTTCTTTTATTAATTTATTATCATTCTTCCTCCTTTTTTCATCTCTCTCTAAAAAATCCAAAATCTCAATGAAAAAACAAATCTACTCTTTATCTCAAACCTCTCTCATTTTGCATCTATGATGCTTCAACTAAATCTGCATTTAGCTCTTGACTAGTAAATTGCCACGGATGTTATGGTTTCTCAATCTTCTTAAGGTACCTCTTTGCATTTTTTTAATTTTTCTCTCGTGATGCTAGGATATTTTCTTGATATTTAGTGTCAGGGATTTTTTTTCTTCTATCAATTAACTTATTGTCATTCTTCCTTCGTCTCTCTATAAATAATCCAAAATCTCAATGAAAAATAAAACTTACAGATTTTGATATAGCCAACACAAGTAGTGATTTTTTCATTAGTTTCATCCAATGAAAAGGCTTTTTTTTATTTTTTTAGCTTTTGGAGGGATTAATTATGCTATTGTTTATTCCAATCAGTTTTGGGAATCCTTACAATTCCTCTTAGAGGTTTGGATTAAAAAAAAACACTACTATTTTCTTAGGATTTTTTTTAATTTATATTAAAAATATGTTTATTCAAATGTTATATCTCTACCATTTGCATTATTATTATGTGATTATAAGATAGCAATGTAGAAATTTTGAGACAGTTGGTGATTTCCCCATACTGCTTCTTTGTCTTTAGGTTTGAGAGCTTAAGAATTTATTTAGCAAAGTCTATTTTCTTTCCCATTCAATAATTTAAGGTGCAATTTGATTTAGAAATTTTTATTGCTTAATGATGTTATCATTATCAACTTATTAAGTAAATGTCTCAGAACAAGTTATAAACTTCATCTATTTGATTAAAGTTGGATTTATATGGACACAAACTTATAATTTTTTAACATGGTTTTGTATTTTGTTGAAAGGAGATTTTTCTCTCTATTTTTTCCATGGTTATAATTTTCAAAAGGGTTTCAATTTAAGAGAAATCCTTTTACGAGAAATCACTGCATATTAATTTTGCTTGAAAGTTCTAACAAGGAAATTAACTAGTTCTCTCTTGCTATATGGATTTAGACAATCTGCTCATGATAAGTGTTTATTTATCTTAAGTAGAAATCAAGTTTACTTGATTCTTTTAGTTTATATTAATAATCTACTCAAAAGTGAAAATGTAGAAGCATATATTGATGTTTTTAAAAAGTTTGCTGATGATTAGCTTACTATCAAGGATTTGGGACTTGCAAAGTATTTTGAAGATTATTTGAACTTAGTCTGGCATTTTTATGTATCAAAGAAAATATGTGTTGAACCTTTTGATTGATACATTTTTACTTATAACTAAATCAAAGATATTCCCATTCCAATAGGTGTCTCTTAATCTAATTTTACTAGTCCTCTTTTATTAGATCCTTAAGAGTATAGAAGTACAGTTGGATGTTTGCTTTATATAGCTAGGATTTACAAGGTCTAATATTAAATACTCTGTGAAATCCAAATGATATTCATCTAAGACATGTTTTTTAGGTACTTAAGTATTTGAAGAAGAATCCATCTCTTGGTTTGTTCTTCCTAGCTTTGAAACTCGCAAGTAACTTACTGACTTTTGCATTTATTTGTGTTCATATCTGAAAAAGTGAGAGTATATTCACTTAATTCTTTTAGAAAACATATAGTCATTTATACAAGTATACTATAGTTAAAATAGGAAAGAACAAATCCCTAAAATTAAGCTACTCTACAGTTATACAAATAGATGTATAGTTATTGTAACACTACCCCTCAAGTAGGAGCATAAATATTGATCATGCCCAGCTTGTTACAAATGTAATCAATCCAACTCCTAGGTAATGCTTTAGTTAATATATCAGCTAATTGGCTCTCTGTTCTAACATATGGAATTGATATTGATCCATCTTTTAGCTTTTCTCAAGTAAAATGACAGTCGACTTCCATATGTTTGGTTTTCTCATGAAACATAAGATTATTTGCAATATAAAAAGCTGCTTGGTTGTCACACTATAAGTTCATTGGTTTAGACTAAACAAACCCAATCTCCCTAAGCAAATGACATAGCCATATAAGTTCATAGGTAGCCTATGCCATAGCTCTATATTCTGACTCTGCACTTGATCGGGATACAACACTCTATTTCTTACTCTTCTAAGAAATAAGATTACCCCTAACAAAGACATAATAACTGGTTGTAGATCACTTATCTGAAAGATCTCCTACATAGTCTGCATAATACAAAGACATTCTTAATTTTTCCACCTTCCCTAACTCCCTCTGAGCAATAAAACCAGGTGGTTGCTCTATATAAAATTCTTCACTCAAATCCCCATGCAAAAATACATTCTTCACATCAAGTTGATGTAGATGCCAATTGTAATTAGCAGTTAAGGAGATAGACAACCGAACAGAAGAAATTTTTGCAAATGGAGAAAAGGTGTTAGGATAATCAACTCTAGATATCTATCCATATTCTTTAGCAACTAATCTAGCTTTCATTTGAGCAACAAAACCATCAGGATTCATTTTAACAATAAACACCCATTTACAACCAATGGCCTTTTTTTGGTAAGGCCCATAAGATTGCAAGTATGATTCTGCTCTAAGGCCATTATCTCTTTTTTCATTGTAGCTGGCCAACCATCATGAGCTAATGTTTCAACAAGAGATGTTGGAATAGCAATAGAGCCTAAAGAAGCTAGAAAAGACTTAAAGGAGGGAGATAAAGCATGGTAAGATATAAAAAAAGAAACAAGATAAGTACATGTGCATTTACCTTTGTGAAGAGCAAAAAGAAGGTCAAGGTTAACATCTAGTTGTGATGGAGGATCTGAAGATGAAGCAAGAAGTGTCTTGATAGAATGGTGCATACGTTAAGAATAAACTTGATGAATAACAGGTGGAGAGGGTGGAAAAACTACCTATTCACTGATAGTATAAATAAGAAATTCATCCCCTGAATCACTAGAGTGTGAAGGAGAGGACATAGGAGAACCAAAGAAATGTGTATGTTAAAAAAAGGTAACATCAACAGATACCAAATAATGATCCAAATAAGGAGAGTAACAATGATACCTTTTTGTTTACAAGAGTATCCCAAAAAAGACACACTTAAGAGATTTAGGATCTAGTTTTGAAATTTGAGGTTGCATGTCTTGAACAAAATAGGTACACCTATAAATTCAAGGAGGAAGATGAAGTAGTATAGATGAGGAAAAAAGAAAAGAATACGAAATCTGACCATCAAGAGTAAAAGATGGCATTCTATTGATTAGAAAATAAGCAGTGGAAATAACATATACCCAAAAAACTTAAGAAACCTTCATATGAAACATTAAAGCTCGAAAAACTTCTAATAAGTGATGATTCTTCTGCTTAGCTATACTATTTTGCTGAGAGCTAACAATATAAGAAGACTAATGAATAATATCATGCTGAGAGAGATAAGATTTAAAAAAGTGTGAAACATATTCTTTAGCATTATCACTTCTCAAAATGCAAATAGATTTATTAAATTGAGTATTAACTTCTGCATGAAAAGTATAAAATATAGTAAACAACTCAAATCGAGATTTCATAGGATAAAGGCAAGTAACTTGAGAATAATCATCAATAAAAGTCATAAAATAATGAAAACCAAGTTTGGATGGACAATGATGCCATACATCAGTATGAACCAAGTAAAAAGAAAACACATTTATTTAGTCTAGGAGAATAAAATACTTTATGTTGTTTACCAAATTGACAAGCTTCACATTCTAAAGTAGGATACATTTGAAGATTAGGACATAACTTTTGTAAAATTGAAAAAGGAGATTACCAAAATGACAGTGGAGTTGCAAAAGAGAAAATGAGCTTGTGCAAGCAATGGAGCAAGGTGTAGGTTTAGAAGTTTCTTCAAAAGCATACAAGCCATTCACCAAACTCCATTTACCAAGAATTTGCATCATCCTAAGATCCTGAAAAAGATAATAATTGGGATAGAAAAGAACAAAACAGTTAAAATTTTGGGTAATTTGACTAACAGATAACAAGTTAAAGGGGAATGATGATAAACATAAAACAAATGATAATGGAAGAGAATTTTTTGGGTTTGCTATTCCACTCCTAATTATAGAAGTAGTAGATCAATTGGTTAAAGTAACATAAGGTAAATTAGCAGTGGACAAAAGAAGAAAGAATACCTGTGTTGCCAATCATATGATCAGTAGCACTTGAGTCAACAGCTCAATTACGAGGTGAGGTGGAAAGACAAGAAATAGGGTTACCTATTTTAGCGAAAGTTGATATCCAAGAAGAAAATTGTTATGAATCATAAGTGGTAGTTAAATGAGTATACTCATCAACTGAAATCGTGACAGATGATGAGGTTGATTGTGGGATTGGTGGGATGCCATCCAGAGTAGCTACATTTGCAAACCTTTTATTATTTATCTAACCTGAGTTCTTGGACAGTTTCCCATGCAATTTCTAGCAATTCTTTTTAATGTGCCCCTCAGCTCCATAATAATGACATGTACGAGAGTTACCAATATTCCTAGCAATAAAACCACTACAATTTCCACCTTTATCTCTATAATTACTATGTGAAGCATTACTAACCAATGCCACCATATCATTAGACACCATACCAGAAGGCATATCACCACATTTAAAAACTCAAAGTAAACGAGCATAAACTTATGTAAAGAAGGAAGTGACTCACTAATTAATAATTATGTGCATGGCACATCATATATAGAACCCAACCTTATTTCTTGGTACCATAATTTGATTCTTTTGTTCTTGCATTTGTTTTATGTTAGCAATAATAGGGAACATAGCTCGCTTTTCTTCAAAAGCATATTTCACTTCAGTATAATTTATTGGAATAAAAGGTGAACTTTTTGTTCCACTCGATAAATCTTTAACAATAAGTCATGAACATGACACATATTTTGTTTGTAACATACAAAAATTTCAGATATTCCCATAATTCTTTGACACTATCACAATGATTCATAACATCATCAATAGTAGGATCTAAAGTATTCTAATTATGATTAAACAACTTATAATCCTCTATTAACCATTTTTAAGTAGTTATATCATCCTTAGGTAGAGGATTACTAGTTAAATAGTCCACCAAATCTACACCAATCATAAATCTGTGAATAGTTCTTTTCCATTGTGCAAAATTGTTACTCCCAATCAATTTTCTATGAGTAATTTTGGATGAACTCAACATTATTTTAGTAATAGTTTTCTTTTCACTATCCTCAACCATTTAAATTAGTCCCAAATAACTAGAGAATAATAGACAATGTCTATTCAAAACGATACTAAAATCCCAACATAAATAAATACCTAAACTTCTCAAATACTTTAAAAGGAATAAAATTCCAAAATAGTAAAATCTCAACAAATATCCAACCTTTTCAACTAATCATCCATAAATTAAAAAAAATTGGATAAAGAATAGAACCTAAAGAATAGAAACTAATGTAGGGATCCAGGAAATTCAAACACCATCAACAGATGAAACTACCTTAAGAGGACACCGAAAATGACAAGGTAGTACCAAAGATAAATTCGGAGGTCCAATAGGTAAGCCATATGCTCTCACTCACTGGCGACTGAGGAAGAGTGATGAACTTCGAGCAGTAGATGAGGTCCACTCATAGCTTTAATAGTCACCAAAAAAGGTTAGTAGGCAGGAAAAAGAAATGTAAACCTCCTTGTGGTGGCAGTGAGACAAGAAAGCAATCATCAGATGGTGACCCATAGCAAGGAAGATTGACACTGTTAAGAGGAAATAACAACCCTCAGATAAGAGACTTAGAACCATAACTAGTCTCTAATACCATGTAAAAGTGAGAGTATATTCACTTAACTCTATTGGAAAACATACGCTCATTTATATAAGTATACTAGAGCTAAAATGGGAAAGAACAAATCCCTAAAATTAAGCTATTGTACAGTTATGCAAATAGTTGTATAGATATCATAATAGTGTCTAATTTCTCAAAATGAAGAAGCAAATGGCTATTTCTTGAAGTTCAGTAGTGGTGGAGTATCATTCTATGACATCTATTATGTGTGAATTACAGTGAATTTGTTTTTTTCTTGTTGATTTTATAATTTCAGTTGCTTTTCTTGCTACTTTGTTATCTAACAAGGCTGCCATCCATATTGCTTCTAATATGATTTTCTATGAGTGTAAACACATCGGTATCACATTACATATTTCTTTATGCTTACATATTTCTGATATATTCACTAAACCCCTAATTTGTTCTCCTTTATTTTCAAAGCTTTCAATCTAAGTTAGCTTTGTTTGATATTCATCAAAGTCCAACAAATTCCAACTTAGGGGAGGATGAAGAATATTATAGTTATTTTGTTTAGTTATTTAATTGTTTGATGAGTCTCCACACATGGTTTAGAAGGTGAGAAATGATGAGAAGAAAAATAAGAGTTTCATCTTATTTGGCTATCTATTCTTAAGTTTTGAAGCCTTTTATTTTACCTTAGTTGTCATTTACCAACACACAGTGTGTGTGACTTTCGAATATATACAGCTATAAACTCTTTTCTTCAATATACGAGAAATATTTTTCTCTAAATTCTTTATAATATTTTCATTTGCTTTGGTTATAAATTTAATATAATATAATTTGATTTTATTTTGTTTTAGTTGTCTATTAATAATTTTTGGTGCCTTTTATTTTTTGTTTAGTTGTCATCTACCAGCACACAATGTGTGACTTTTGTATATATAAAGCTATAAACTATTTTAGAAATTTTTACTTTTTTATCAATTTATTAAAAGTTGAGTATGGTGTAGAAGTGAAAATTTTAATTGGTAAAAGGGCAATTTTAATAATATATCACCACCTTATAATATTATTATTGATTAAAATACAAATAAAAACAATATGTTAGAGAATTTCACAATTTGTTTTCCTATTTAAACACCTGGCTTCACCATTCATTACTTCCTTCCTGTATCCAATATTTACCTTTTATCAATATTTGACTTTTTATTACTAACAAAACTTTTCAACTTTCATCCACCAAATTTCACCTCATACATTTGCTTTCATTTTTTGGCTACATTAAATTCATAGCAGCCCTCTAATGTGTTCGTTTTTGGCCATTTAAGGCTTGTTACTTTTTTTTGGTTAAACCACCTGATGTCTAGACACCACACTGGATGCCGACTAAGTCCAAATTTGGAGCATCATCAAAGTTAGGGTTCCTTACACCTCCTTATAGAGATGCCGAGAATCAAACCTTGGTTCATTCGTCTAGTGCAGCCCGCATTACCAATATGCCACCCCTTATAGGTAAGGTTTACTACTTAATTAATGTAATTAATTATAGCTGAAAATTTAGTTTGCTATGTTTTTTGTTAATGTTTTCTTTTTCAATGAGATTGCTTGCATGATTTTATTTTGGTACACCCATCAAATAATTCAAAATATTGTATTTTAAGTTTTTAACCAATTATAATATTTGTAATTTTTTTATTCAGTAAATTAACAACGTTGTTTGGATTGGAAATCTAACTAGATGAAATTTGTTATTTTCAAAGAAAAGATATTGAAATTTTATACTATTTGGTGACTTTGGTAAATTAAAATAACATTTAAAGTCTCTATTGGTGTGCTTCTTCTTAGAATTTAAGTTGTTGTTTGTTTGAATTTTAATTGCTTAGATTGTTTGTTTTTCCACCTTGAAAGATGCTTTATATTTTAGTTGAAAGTAGGAAGTAGGAGCTTTGAGCTGTTCTATTCCACTCAAACTATCAATTTTTAAAATTTTTCTTATTTTATTTCCAGTGTTATTTTCATAATTTAAGCATTTATTACATTTTATTAGTTTGATAATATTTATTAAACTTGTTGATTTAAATATGCTTTTAATTTAGTAGAATAAGCATCAAATTGGTGAATTTGTTAAAAGAAAGTTGTTGATGTAAAAAGTAGGATTCAATGGTATTTTTGCAGAGATGCTTTTGTATATGTCAAGGAAGATGTTGCACTATGCAACCATAAAGCTTACTCTATGCTTATTTTTTGGCTTGGGTTCATGCACACTGTATGGATTATTAAGAAATCATGAAGCATATTATGATCATTTCTTATAATACTATAGTGGGAAAGAACTAGATAATCACTTAACTACTATACAATGGGATTATAAACTTAAATCACAAATAGAAGAAAGAAAAATAAGAAATGATGCAGCTCATGGAAAGGCTAAGAGTAAGGAAAAAGCTTTGCAAAAAGAAAAACTACATGAAAAGTGAGTCAGGGTAGAAGTAAAGGTTTGTTAATATTGTTATTTTTGTTATGTTTTTCCCAAATGGCTTTTTTTTTATGTTAGCACATAGTTTTCTTATTACTTTATAGGTATAACCCATTTATAAATCCCTACACTATAAAAAGAGTATATCATCAAAAATTAAATTTAAATTTAATAATGATATATGAGATATATGTTTAGAATATCATAATTTGGTTTTGTAGTTTTCTATATCCTTTTGCCTTAATCCTACTTTTTGAGAATATTACATATTTGAGAATTATGTTTTTCTCCTCTTTAATGCTTTAAAACCATTTCCATTGTTTCATACTCTCACTTGAATCTTTTGAATTTTATTTGTCATGTGGGCCATTATCCTTAGTATTTTGCACCTTTTTTGATATGGTTTAAAATCATTTGCATGTTTGTTATGTCATGTTTTTATTCTTGATATTCTATTTATATTTTCTTGCTTTTCTTTTAAGACTTAAAGTTTAGCCATTTCATATTTGTTATCTTGAAATTTCATTTTTTTCACTTGTGTGTTTGTCAGTTTGGTTGGACAATTTTATGGTAGCCATCACTACAAAAGTGGTAGAAAGTACTTTTTATCTAGAGCAGGAGAGATTACAGAAGCTTAAAAGTTAAATGAACAAAACCAGTCATTGAAATCAAGTTCTAGTATGATATGGTTGGCATTTAAGGTGATGACATTTTGAAAAACCTCTCCTCTCTATTGTTTTTCATTAAAGATATGCTTGTGGCTATTAGTTACACTAAAAAGCTTTTATCTCTGACCTTGAATTAATAGAATTATCATAGAGATATTTAATATTGTAATTCTAGTGTGTGCACCAGGAAACCAGCAGATATGTTATATTTAGTCTTGCTTGGGCTTATTAATGTGATTACTCTCTCCATGGGTTCTCACCTTTGTTTCTAATATTGTAGTATTTTCAGATTATGTAATGTTAACTAATCTCATTGCTATATCTTTTGTTTGATATGCTATTTTACTTTATAGTTTAATACTCGATTGGGGTTGTAACATTTATGAGATCCATATATTGCTAGGTTGACAAAAGAAATAAGGGGCACCAAAGAGAGTGTTAGGTATGTCAGACAATTTAGCTATTATAACTAGGGTTCTTTGGGGATATGATTATAGCATAACCTTGTATATGGAATTTCTTATTTGTACAAGAAATTTTATTAGTGTAAGAAAATTTTTGTTTCTCTGTGTTTTGTGTCATATCCTAATACATTTATCATTCTTTCTGATAAAGTTTGTGTGAGTTAATGTTGAATAATTCGTTAGATTGCTCTTTTCATATTGAGAATTAGAATGATTTAATAAGAGTATAGTTGCTAGAATCTGTTCTGTAGGGAATTAGTAAAGAATTGAGTAAGAATTCCTAAACTTATGCCAAGGATAGGTGTTTGTTCAATTATAGGTTTTTGAATAGCCTTGGGGTGAAGTTTCATCTTGAAATAGATGAATTGGATGTGGAAAAATTTATAGTTCCATAACCTGGACTATGTCAGGACTTATGTGGTTGTTGTCAGGTTGTGCCTTAAATGTATGTGATAAATCGTTGTAAATTAAGCAAAAATTGTTAGGCATAGTTAAGAGGAAATCACTTGACCCAATAAAGATAACTTTGGCTCAATAGAGTCACTATGCATTTTCAATGTAGAAGCTTTAAACCTTGTTGAGATAGAATTTTTTTCAACGGGACACTTGATTAACTTCATTCTAGAAGCATTTGACCTGGTAGAGACACTCCTTATCTCAATTGAGTCCTTTCAGTTTTTTTATTTATTTTGTAATTCTTGTCTCTATTCTTTTAAACTATTTGGGTGTTAATAAAGCTATGTAAATTCAACATTAAACTATTTATATGATTAGTAAGTACATTATCTCCTTAGAAGCTTTATCTTGGGATAAAGCAAGAGACCCCGTGAAAGTTTAATTGGGTGCTCTATGCTCTATTAAGCCTATTACCTATATATATATATATATATATATATTGTAGGGTTGACAAGTTTGGAAGTTCTGTTACTATAATTGGCCTTAAAGTAACTAGTGCTATGTTAAAGCCTTAAGATTGTGAGTTAAGAACAATCTAAAAACTTTAGTCAGTAAACCTTTATTATTCATGGAAGGTAATCTTAGTTTATTTATTGCTATCCTTGTAACAAAAAGAATCTAATAAACTTATCTTATGGTAGATCATTTGAAAAAATGAATTTATGTCTAAGAAACTTAGGTTTGACATAATGATAAATTTGAGAAGACACTAAACGAAAACTTGCATTGGATTATGGGTATGAGATGCTTGGCAAGTTTAAACAAAAGATTAGTTTATCGAAAATGGAATTTCCTGCTTTTGATTTTTGAATTAGCTTCAATGCCAATGCATTGGTAATTCCATGATTTTTTTAGTTTGCAAATATTTAGTTGATGGACATTTTAGGAATGATTTTAGTGGTATATATAATCTATAAATAAATTTCTCGCTTCCAACAACATAAATCTACATTTATTGTATGATAAATTATATTCAATTAGATAAAGGTACAGACATGCATTGTATGCTGAGCTTCTAGCCTCTAAGAAAATTGAACTCTATTTAATTCTTAAGTTGTGATTGTAGGTTAATTACTAGTATTGAATGATATTTACTAGGTTTAGTTTGAAGCAAATTAATTAAAAATAGGCAAATTCATAACTCCAAGATTTATCAAAGCTGGGAATTAAAATGATAGAAGATTAGTTTTGTTTTTGCTAGGAATATGTGTTGTGAGTTACAATTTAAACATAGAAACTCCTTGCAAGTAAATGGGAATTTTTATCAACTCGGCTAAGATGATCATTATTTCAATCAGGTCATTGAGATTCAACTGTGTCCCCTTTAATTTATTTAAAGTTACTTAACTAAAGTTTTAGCTTTTAATTTTCTAATATTAATTACATGTTTTCCATGATACATTGATGAAGTGGTAATTCATTCTTTCTCTATGAAATATTTATCTATTGGAAGCTTCACCTTTTGATCCTAGCAAGTGTGAGTGAATAGTTAATTACACCTTCTAATGATTTTGGTAATATGTATGTGTGTGTGTGTATATATATATATCTTGACCGGACTTCTAAACATTTGCGAATAAGTCAGTACAATAGGGTTATATTTATAGGTTTATTGTAAAATGGTTAAGCATAACTACATTAGTGTTTTTTGAAATCGGTGTATTGCACCTTCTGAAATATGAATTTAAGGTTAATACCTTTTTTGTTTGACACTCGTTGAGGGTGTCTTCTAATATGTATCCATTTCCCAATTACATAAGTAGTGGTAGGCTACACACACACACACATACATATATATTTATATCTGAGTATTACTTGTGCATGGCCATGTGGAATCAAGTGCAAATACTCTTAATTTACCAGCATGTTGCATTTATTTTGAGGTTTATAGTATATGTGGACACCATGACCTAAGGTTGCTTAGATTAGGATTACTCAATGATGAGGAAATAGCATATTATTGATAACAGTTTCAAATCTTGAAGCTCTGATAGTGAATTTCTCACACTTTCTCAAAGATTTTTCATAAATTTCCAAGTGTTTCTAAGTTTTTTAACAAAACGATCATAAAAACCCCAATTTTGACCTCTAGTGGTGTTGGATGGTCATCTGTTGATAAATCCAATTTAGTATATAGTTTTCGTCCCTTTTCAATCTAGTTTTTAGTGTCTTTTTAGTGTCTATTGCTTTGTTTTGCTTGAATTCAATAATCTCTATTCAAATTTAGTAAATTCTAGCTTTTATGTGTTTTGGAGACCTTTTGATGGAATTATGTGCTTAATTGCAAATTTTTCATGTACCTAATGGTTAGCAGGTTTTACCTCTAACCATGACATATGACTTTTCTCAAAATGTACCGTTTCAAGTATGTTATGGTTAGCAGATGTTTGTTTATATATTGGTGTTTATAGGGACTTAGGTATTCCTTCAGTGTAGAATCAAGAGAAGAATGACCTCATGGTTAGTAGGTTTTTAGTGCTAATCGTAAGGTAGTCAGGTTTCGGTCCAGAATGTAGAGGAGATCTATGCCACGATCAACAGGTTTTTAGTGCTAATCGTAACCTTTAATCCTGAAGAAAATTTTTACTATGTCACGATCAGTAGGAATTTTATGCTAACCATGACTTTATTTTTCGACTATATATAGTAGAATTATTGTTTGGCAAGGAAGAATTTTTATTTGGAAGGCATTTTGAGTTTTTTTTTCTAGTTCTAAGGTTTTTCTTTCTTAGGTTCTCTCATTCCTTAGTTCATTTTATACATAGACCTATAGTTTATACATGCAAATAGTTTAGATCTACATAAAAATACATAGATTAAACACAAAAACTAGATTAGATAGTTTTTCTTAGTTTTGAGCTCATTTACATTGAAGTTTTAGAGAAGAAGGTTGGAAAATCTTGGGATTCAGCTTTCAAGGTCTATTCTCTCCTTTTCCCTCTTTATTTTGTAATGGGTAGTGAGTAGTCTCATAGTTTTTTAGGGGAATTTTGAATCCACTATCCCTTATGTGAATATTGAACATTTATGTGTTTATGTATATATATGAATGGTTTATTTCACTGTTGCTTTATTGTTATTTCATATATTTTTATTATCTAAAGTAAATTTCTAGCTTTGAATGAATGATTTTATCATATATCTTTATCGGATGTTATGCTTGGGTGGTTGAATGCTTTGAATGTATATTTCTCTGCTCTTCTATCATGGGTGCTATGATTTTTATATTGTTTCAGAATTGGACTCTTTAAGTTGTAGAATTTTATGGCTTAGTACTAGATTTTGGAGTGAAATGAATGGGTTTTGGGTTGTTTGGCTCTAGAATGGGAAACCAAATTGAACCTAGGATGTTAGACCCGCGTTTAGGCTAATAATAGAACTTGCTCTGAAATAGGATATTTTATGGTTAGAATAGTTTGCTCCAAAATGCGATGCTTGGGTTAAAAGGGACATTTGGATATGGGGAGTATATGTGAACCCAAGCAACATTTTTATTTTATCAATTTTCATACATGTTAATTTCTGAATTATTTTAAGCTATAGAAAATTATTGCAAGATTATTTTTAGCCAAAATTTGAATTTACACTTTAGTTATTTATTTTTCGCATTTTAATAGTTGATAACATAATACACAACAAAAATTTAGGAATTCTTTAACATACATCTAATTTTCATTACTTGCATCCTCAATTCCTTGGGTATGATATTTACGAGTCTTAAATTAAGCACCCTATATTACTTGTCGATTTAGTACATTTGCTAAGGTTGCACCAAGGTTTTGGTGCTGTTGCTGGGGATTGGCATGTTTGTGAGTTTTGATTGTTACTTATATATATTTTATTCTTATTATTTTTTTTATTTTTTTAGGTGATTCGTAGTGTATGAACGAATTGAGATAAGAATAATTAACACCTTACAACCCTAAAATCAAGAGGACTCTATACCACAGAAGGAAAGCAAATAGAGAGAACAACTTAAATCTGTTTCCTCCTATTGGTGAGTTTTCTTCTGAGGATAAAGAGGATGAAGAAGTGCCAAGTTCATAAGGAGAAATTCCAATTAGATAAAGAGATGTGGTGCCTAGGCAAAGGACAATCAGAGACTATGTAATGCCTAGGTGGAATGAGGATCATAGAACAATTGTGTTGTTAAGATATGTACAGTTTGAGGTTAAGCCAGCCACCATAATTATGGTGCGAAGGAATTGGTTCTTTGGCTCAGATCTAGAAGATCCCTCTCAACACCTCAATGTATTCTTGGAAGTGAGTGACACCGTTCAAATTCTAGGAGTTACATTAGATGCAATTCGGCTGAAATTTTTCCCTTTCACCTTAATTGGAAAAGTAAGAGAATGGCCACAGATGCTATTGAGTCAGTAAATTTGGATATGGGAGCAATTACATGAGAAGTTTCTAATAAATTTTTTCCCTTCTACAAAAATATCAAGCATTCATAACAACATTATGGGCTTCCATCTATTTAATGAGGAACTTTTCTATGAAGTATAAGAGAGATATAGAAGAGTGTTAAGTAGCTATCCACACCATGAGGTGGTTGTTCACCAACTCATGATGATCTTTTATGTGGAAGTAAACCCAACCATTAGATCACTCTTGGATGCGACATCGAACGACTCATATTTGAACAAATTACTAGAAAAGGCTTTTCATTTATTGGATGAAATGGCTATAAATGATTTGCAATGGGCAGCTCAAAAAGTAGTCCTAAGGAATCAAAGTGTGTATAATGTGGATGAATTTGTAATGCTAAAAGCACAATTAGATATAATGAGGAACTAAATAGGTTAAAAGTTTTGAATATGGCTATAGTTTCTTAAGATTGTATGGCATATGAGAGTGGACCATATGGGAAAGAGAGTGGAATTATAGAGGATGTTAATGCAATGGGTGATTACAGGAGAAATGATCCCTATAGCAATACATACAATCCTGGTTGGAGGAACCACCTAAATTTTTCTTGGAACGAGGGAAATAAGAATGCTTTATCTTTTCAACCTTAACCAAAAGCCGTATTCAATCAAAATGTCCACCATAACCATGGTCAATCTTGCCAACCATAAGCCATAACTCACTATCAAACTCTATATCCATCCCACAACAACAAAAACAAAGGTTCAAATCAACACCAATACCAAGGCCAAATTCAAAATCCAAATTTTAACCAAGCCTACCATCCATCGAGGTTCTAACAAAGACCACCCATTCAAGAAAAGAAACTGAATCTGGAAAATATGTTTGCAAGCTGCATAAATAGCCAGCAACAATTAATGTTGGCCAAGAAATAAGATGGAAATTCCAAGAGTAGTGGAATAGAAACCAAGATGCCTCGATAAAGAACTTGGAGATGTAAATTGGGCAATTGGCAAATTATATATCCATAAGACCAGTTGGAACTTTTCCATCAAATGTTGATTGAAACCCAATGGAGAAAGCCAAAGTAATCACGCTAAATAGTGGTAAAGAGGTAGTGCAAGAGAAAAAATAGGTAAAATAACTTCACCATCATCATTATCATGAAAAGGAGGAGTCGACATGGAAGGTAAGTAACTATAACTCTAGGGTAGAGGAGAATGTAGAGGATCCTGCCATTGATAAGGGTAAAAGCATAGCGAATCCCAATGTAGAGGATCTTGATATAAATAGGCTGCAACTTTATGTTGTAGCTAGGAAAGAGAAGAAAAATGAACAATTGGCTAGGATTTTAAAAATGTTTAAGAAATTACATATTAACTTGCTGTTTGCCAAAGCCCTAGCTCACATGCCTAATAATGGTTAATTCATGAAAGAACTTTATTCTAGCAAAAAGAAATTAGAAAGGTGTGAGACTGTGCAACTTACAGATAATTTTATTGTAATAATTATGAACAAAATTTCAAAAAGAAATGAAAGATCCAGGTAGCTTCACTTTAACCTATGAAATTGGTGAGACTTTTATTGGTAATGCTTTGTGTGACCTAGGAGCTAGCATTAACTTAATGCCGAATTTCATGTGCAGGAAACTTAATCTAAGAGATCTCAAGGAGATAGGGATCAGGCTATAACTAGTTGATAAGTTAATGAGGAAATCGAGAGGGGTGATAGAAGACTTATTAGTAAAGGTGGAAAATTTAATTTTTCCTGTGGACTTTGTAGTAATAGAGATAGAGGAGATAGGAAAGTGCCACTTATTATGGAAAGACCATTTTTGAATATGGTGAAAGCCTTAATTGATGTACATGGTCAAAAGGTCACCCTATAGTTCAACAATAAAGAGTTAGTGGTGGATATGAATAAAGCCTAAAAATATCCGTCAAGTGATTTAGAGAAGTCAATTCATTTTATGGATAATATAAATGAATGTGTAGAGGAAACTCAAGAGAAGGTGGTTTTAGATAACCCATTGAATTTAAGCTTAATGCATTCATTAGAGAATGATTAATTGGATGAAGCAGGAGGAGAATTGGTAGTAGCAGTAGAGAAGGAATGTGAAGAAGAGGAATCAAAGGAAGAAGGGTTTACACTAAAAAAGGGAGATTAAAAAATTTGAACTTAAAACTCTCCCTCCTCATTTAAGTATGTATTTCTAGAGCATGAAACACAACCAGTGATGATTTCTTCTACATTGATAGGTTTTGAAGAAGAGATGCTGCTTGAAGTGTTGAAAAAACACAAGGAAGTTATTGGCTAGGAGACATCGGATTTATAAGGGATTAACCCAAGCTATTGCACTTATCTGATTCTAATGGAGGAAGAATGCAAACCAGAAGCTCAACCCTAAAGAAGGATCAACCTAACAATGCAAGAAATAGTAAAGAAAGAGGTATTCAAACTCCTTAAATTCAGGTATAATATTTGCTATCTCAGATAGTGAATGGGTTAGCCTAGCGTAATGTGTTCCAAAGAAAGGAGGAAAGATAGTGGTCAAGAATGAGCTTGCTGAACTCATTCCAACTCATATAGTTACGGGTTGTAGAGTCTGTATAGATTATAAAAGTCTAAATAATGCCACTAGGAAAGATAATTTCCAATTGCCATTTGTTGCTCAGATTTTAGAAAGGCTAGCAGGGAATAGGTTTTATTATTTCTTAGACGGGTACTTAGGATATTTACAAATCCCTATAGTCCCGAAAAACCAGGAAAAATGATCTTTACTTACCCTTGTGGCATATTTACTTATAGGAGAATGCCCTGTGGATTGTGCAATGCACAAGCTTTGTTTCAGCGATGTATGATGGTAATATTTCTTGACATCATAGAGAAATTTATGGAGGTCTTTATGGATGACTTCACCATTTATGGAAGAGACTTTGAGAGCTATTTAAAGCATTTTGATTTGGTGTTAGAGAGGTGTGAGAAAACTAACCTAGTGTTGAATTATGAGAAATGCCATTTTATGGTGAAGGAAGGCATTGTATTAGAACACAAGATTTCAAAAAAAAGGGACATAGGTGGATAGATCCAAGATAGAAGTCATTGAGAAACTCCCACCCCAACCAATTTTAAGAGAATTAGAAGCTTTTTAGGTCATGTGGGTATTTATCATAGGTTCATCAAAGATTTTTCAAAAATTTCTAAACCCTTATCTAATTTGTTAATTAAGGATGCACCTTTTGATTTTACTGATGAGTGTTTGCATATATTTAAAACTTTAAAGAAGAGGCATAATTCATCTTTGGTTATTGTTTCTCCGGATTGGGATTCACCTTTTGAACTAATGTGTGATGCAAGTGATTTTGCAGTAGGGTTAGTGCTTAGACAAAGGAGGAAAAAGGTGTTTTGTGCAATTTATTATGCAAGTCATACCTTGATTGGTGCTCATATCAACTACACCACAACTAAAAAAGAGCTTCTTACAATTGTTTTCGCATTTGAAAAGTTCAGGCTATACTTGCTAAGAGCAAATATTATGGTGTTGTCAGATCATATGGCATTAAGGCATTTCTTTTCCAATAAGGAGTCAATACTGAGATTGATTAGATGGTTACTCCTATTACAAGAATTTAACCTAAAGATTAAGGATAATAAGGGGATGAAAAATTTTATGGCCGACTATCTCTCTCAGCTAGAGAATGATCACATTGAAAAAAGGGAGATTTTATATTTATTCCCTGATGAACATATATGTACTTTGTTTTTGTGTGAAGTTGCAGTTCCTTGGTTTGCTAATTTGGCTAATTTTCTCGTAGGTGGATATATGCCAAGGGATTACACATGGCAATAGTGGAAGAAATTAAAAATAGGTGTAAAGCACTACATTTGGAATGACCCTTTTCTCTTTCATCTATGTGATGATTAAGTGTTAAGGAGATGCATACCAAATGAGAAACAAGGAGAGATTGTTAAAATGTGTTATATCGGGAAAGTTAGTGGACACTATGGACCTAATAGAATGGTATCCAAAATTTATTTGCCCTGGGTTTTATTGAATTACCTTATTTAATGATGTAAAAATATTTATTTAATCTTGTGATCATTGTTAAAGGGTAGGGAATATTTCTAAGAGGGATGAAATGTCATTAACCAATATACTTGAAGTATAATTATTTGATTTGTGGGGACTAGATTTTATGGGACCTTTCCTGGTGTCTACGGGTTTGAATACATTTTAGTGGTTGTAGACTATATGAGCAAATAGATAGAAGCCATAGCCACTAAGACTTGTGATGCTAAAGTTGTGCTAGAGCTTCTACAAAAGAACATATTCACCAGGTATGGAGTGCTTAAAGCAATTTTTAGTGATGGTGGTAATCATTTTGTCAACCACCAATTCGAGGCTTTGTTTAAAAAATTTGGAGTTAGGCAGAAAGTCACTACCCCCTATCTTACCCAAGCTAATGGTCAAGTTGAGGTGTCAAACCATGAATTAAAGGCTATCTTGGAAAAAAAGTCAATGCTTTTAGGAAATATTGGTACCTTAAGCTAGATAAAGCGTTAAGGGCATATAAGATAGCTTTTAAAACCCCCTATAGGGATATTCACCTTTAGGTTGGTCTTGGGCAAGTCTTGTCACCTACCAATTGAACTAGAACATAAAGATTTGGTAACAAAATTCTTGAATTTTGATCTTGAAAGTGTAGGTAGATGCAAGGCTTTATAGTAGAATGAGTTTGAAGAACTTAGGTTTTGGGCGTACAACCATGCTATGAAGTACAATGATAATACCAAGAAATGGCATGATCGAAAGCTAGTAAGGAAGGAGTTTGTACCTAAGATGAAGGTGCTTTTATATGATAGCCAGCTAAGATTATTTCCTGGGAAGTTAAAGTCAAGGTGGAAAGGGCCTTTTAAAGTTGTGAGAGCCGATAAATTTGGAGTTATGACACTAAGACACCCAAGGGATGAGAAAGAGTTCAAGCTGAATGGACATTGCATGAAGCCCTATTTTGAATCGAAATTCAATGGTGCTTTAGTGATTTTCATCCTCATGGATCCTTAATGGTACTTAAAAGTCCAGCTGTGAACTTGGTAAATGCAGAACTACTTACTAACCCTTCTTTTTAATATCTTTTGTGTTTGTGTTTCAATTGTAGTTAGTTTATGGTTCAGTTAGATTTTGGTTCAGCTGCTTTTATTTTCAGTTATTACCTATTGAAGTGAGTTAAATTAGTGTTTGTTAGCTAAAAAGAGAGTTGGGAAGTAGAAAATTTCTGGTGATTTTTCTGAGGTTGTGATTAGTAGAATTCTACTATTGACCATGATATAGGGTCAGTTTTGTTTCTAGATCTAAAAGAAGTTTTACGTCACGATCAGTAGGTTTTTTATGTTGACTGTGATATAATGGGAAGTTACATTCTGGATCTAAACTATTCTTACCACATGGTTAGTAGGTCTTTTCTACTGAGCGTGGCATAGGGGCAGTTTTGCTTTTGGAACTCAGATAGACATATGTCATGGTGAGTAGGTTTTTTCTACTTACCATGACATATTGGCAGTTTCAATTCTATACTGAACATGTTATTCGGTCATGGTTACTAACACTTTATTGCTGGCCATGATATAACCATATTTTAGTCCAGTAACAAAAGAAATTTTACCTCACGGTCAATAGTTTTTTACCTACTGATCGTGATCCCTTTTAAAAAAAAATTAAAACCGTAATTTTCATGCCAATAACTCATTTCTCTTATTTCTTTCTCTCTTTTCTTGTGTTTTCTCTAATTTTCTTTCACTTTCTCTTTATTTTTCCACATCTCTTTTTCTCTCTTTCTCTTTCTTGTCCCTTTCTTTTGGCCACTGTTTGTCTTTGCCTTTAATAGGTAAGGCTTTTCTTCTTCTTCTTCTCAATTTTTCATTTTCCTTTTCTTCTTTTAGTGATTGTTAATGTTTTATCTTTTCATTTTCTTTTTTGTTTGCCCTAATCTTTTTTTTCTTCCTCTTTTTCTTTGTTTTCTCTTTCTTTTTATTTTTTTTTTGTTTGGGATGATTTTTTGTGTTTTTATTCTTTATCTTTCTCTCTCTCTCTCTCTCTCTCGTAAATGTTCATTTTACTACTATTTTGTTTTTACTTCAATTTTTGGCTTTCTTTTCTAACCATTTCTTACTCTTTATTTTATGTGTTTTTATTTTTCTTTATTTTAATTTAGTAGATCTTTGTTTATCCAAGCATCCGAACAAGTATCATTTTCCCATCTATTTTTATTGTGCTCTATTTTCTAGGGTTTTTCATATTTAATTTTTAATGTGATTTTATTTGATTAGTTAAATTTTGATTTGAATAGAGTTGAATTTTACTTTATTTTTCTTAATTTATAGTTTCTCTTATATTTTTATTTATTTCTCTTATTTTCGTTGATTGATGGTTTAGATTTTTAGTGTTTATTGTCTTATTGTGCATTATTTTATTCTTAGTTGTTTTCAAATAGTTATTTTTCACCTTGTATGCTTTATTTTGTCTTTATGTGTTTTATTTTATACTTTGTGTGGTTTAGATTGTGTCTTTAAGTGTGTGTTGGGAAGTACAATTATTTGTTATTAAGTGAGTAATTTTGGTAGCGAGGAAGTGATTCACATGTATGTCTTCCAAAATTATTCTTTTTCCTTTAATTTTGGGTGTTTATAATTTTTTATTTATTCTTATTATTTTTTGATGGAATACTGCGAATTTGGTTTGCTTGACTCTTGTTAACTTATGAAATGTGGTGTTTAGTTTAATTGTTCAGGTCTTGTTCCTTTTATTTTTCTTTTATTCATATTTTTCACAAGGAAATACATTTTTCTTTTCTTTCATTGTTAAAAATTAGGACAGTCTTGAATTTATGGATGCTTGGTGTTGTTGTTTGGTTGATGAATGTGGCTTGTTACAGTATAAAAATTGGCTTTATAGAATTATTGGTACCTAATTTTGAATTCTTGACTTCTGTTTCTTATTGCTTTTATCTTTGAGGCATGTTCAAGTTGTATAACTCTTAACCATGTTTGCTTCTTTCTTCATGTGGTTGCTTGATGCCAGTAGCTAAGACATGCATGTTTTTTTTAGGAATCATGGAATTTTAAAATTTTGCTATTGCCTATTGCACAAACCATTATAATTTAGGAGGCACACCTCGAAAATTGACCCACCTTTTGCTTTAGATCTAGTTATAACTATAAATATGTGAGCATGATTGACATGTTGAATCATCCATCATTTGTTTAACTAAATCAATTCATGTTTTTGATCTTGTTAGCCATATTGGTCGGTGTTTCGCATACTCTAATCTTGCTTTTGTCCATTGTTTTTTTCTTGCCAGCATGATTTTAACTACTGATCCTCGACATGGATTTCACACATTTGTATTTTGATCAGTTGAATGTTTTAGATTGAGTTGATAGGATCAAGTTAGATGGGTTAAGCAAGGGGTAGGAAATAAATTTGGGAATTTGGAAATTCTTGCCACTTGAGAAATGGGCCATCTACTTTTGGGATTGTACTTAATTTGCAATTGAGCTGGTTAGAGCTTCATGCACTTTACTACTACCACTACTCACTTAGCATGCATGTTTTATTCAATGGTAAACTTTCCCTCATTGGTGAATCAAATGCTTTGATTATGCATAGTTACACCTTCTAAATGCATGTTGTCCTTATCTAATTAACTTTGATGTTTGAAATTTAGCTATATATGTTTTTAGTATATCTTTGCTCAAAAATTTTGTTAGAGTAGTGTCTATGTATACGTCAAAATCTTGTTGCATTTTTTTTTGTGTTGTATCAAGGTATATAGGATGAAATAATTCAACCTAAAAGATATTGGTTTCTAAAGGATAACTTAGTTATCAAGGTTTGGTGCCATGTACCTGGATGCAAATTTTTTTTGTAGCATTCATTCACATTTGCATCCATATCTCTGCACTTTTATGTTCAATCACAGTTGGGCATGACCAAGTTTTCATGATATCAAAGCCGTGCTTAAATTTATTATCATTGTTCATTGGAGGCATATTTGTTTTGAGTAATGTAGGTTGAAACTTATTAGAACTCATGATTATTTTGGTCGTGTTTTCAAAAATAGTTAAAATCATTTTGATTCTTTAAGTTATACCTTATTGTTACAAGTTAGTATAAGCTTTTTATGCCTTGTTTAGCATTAACACTCTAGTGCCAATCATTAACTATTATTTTCTATTTGAATATGCTAAAACTATTTGGATTGTTATTGTTGCCTTTTATGCTCTGCATAAATTGAGACGCATATTCATGTTACAACCAATTGAATTATCATGCTTGCTTTATTGCACGTATTCCACTCTGGTTCGAAATTTTTCCTAAATTTTCATAGGTGCTTGAAAATTGATGCTACATTGACCATGTTGTTGACCTCATTTTCAATTAATGAGTGAGTGCATGATACTCAATCATGAAACAACATACTATCATTGGTTTTTATCTTTAAATTTGAGTTTTTCCTTGGCTGCTTTCATTATGTTACAGAATCCTATCTTTTTTTGTTGAAAATTTCTATTAATGCCTTTTAATAACTTAAATAGAGCATCCACCCACACTTGAAGTGGTTTTTTGATACCTTTTTGTCAGGATTTTGATCAATTGAGAAATCATTACCTTGTGTTCCCTTGTCATTTACTTTTGCCAAACTTGAATGAAAAGGTTGAACTTTGTAGCATTCAATCGTTTTATCATGAGTTATCAAAATCAACTACTTAAATTAGGGTTAACAAGAATTTAAAGGCTATCGGGACTCTTTGCTTATCATTACATCAATGCATTTGATGAAAGATCAATTTTTAATCAGCCATTTGAGGCATGCTGCATTAGGACTACTGATTTATTTTTGTACCATGGTTGTACCAATATTACTGAGCTTTAATTGCAAATACTTTTCTGTCCTTGCCATGTTTCTCTTATATCATACTTAATTTTGACTAAAATAGTCTGCCATGATCTCTCTGTATAAGATTTATTATGCTTTGATTAAGATTTTGAGAAAATTAACCTTTGTTTTTTGTTGTTGATAGTGGCACCGAAACGGCCAAGAGCAAAAGCTATTGAACCCATTTCCAGTTAGCCTTTAGCCACTCACCCTTTATCAAATGAACCTCCACCAGAGTCCACCCAACCATTTGTTTTAGCTCCTGTCCAGAGCAAGAAGAAGAAATCCAGGGGGCCTAAGACACCAAATTGGGAACCAGAAGACATCAAGGCCAAATATGAGATTCTGTCTAATAGTGAATACTTGCCTTCAACATATTTGGACATGATTTTATTCCAAAATCTGAGGATCAAAGAAGATGTGGAAAGACACATAGCTGCTATTAGCTAGGAGAAGTTCTTTGGCTATAGAGAGATTGTTTATCCTGCCTTGACTAGAGACTTTATGGCTACTGTTAAATGCCACTTTGGGAATGAAAAACATCCAAACATGGGCACTTTCTGGTTGGGTGGAAAATATTATAAGGAACACCATATAATAATTTTTTTTTGAAAATATGCATGTGGGGAACCAACGTTCCTAAACTAATTAATAGGCCATTTTACGTATGATTTTTCCTTTGTACATTATTCTTTTCTGTTGGATGATTTGCTTATGTAATAATTTAAGTAGGACTTTTATTTAAATATTTACCTTATTGCCTTTTTGTTTGAATAAGATACTTTAATTTTGGTCGTTTGCATCGTGTGAGAGAGGAGAAAGGACTGATTAAAAAACTCAGTTATAAAATAACACCTAACCAAAATTCCTAATAAGAGTGATATTTCAAATACCAATATCTATTTGGCCATCAAAAGGTTAATATTAACTTTTTCGATCTTCTATCGGGTGGTGACTCCATGATACCTATATTTTTGGACCCATTAGTAGATGCCTTCATAGGTTAACTACCAATAATAATTTGGGCTTGATCCCTTTTTGTTTTAAAGTGTCCAATTATGAGTTAAGTGAGCCTATTCTAATCTTTGACCTTAAAAGTGAGACTTCGATAATCTAATTGAAAATGAGCAAAGGCTTTGACGCGCATCACAGTGGTACTCTACTGGGGACTAAAGAGACCTTACTTCGAAAAACATCTTAATTAAGTTTTTTTATGATTGAGTTTTATTAATTAATCCTATCTCTTTTTTAAATTTCATTTTTTGCATTCACTTTAGAGCTTTAAAATTAAGTTAGCCAACACTTTTTAGCTGCGATGCTATCCTAAAGCATGCCTTATGCTCATTAAATGTAAGGAGGTGTCAAAGAGATCTACCAGCCCGAGTCTAGTATCGAATGGCATATAAAATGGTGATCCATCGGTTGTTATACTTGTGATGAGCTAGACCTATTTGTAAGGACCATACTTAGGTAGCCTTAAAGTTTCATCACCCTTGACAAAAGCAATGTAATGACAATAACAACTTTTCCTAGGTTGTATAATTGAAATAATATCTGTATGTTATATGGACCTTTATGTATTAGCCAAACTCAACTAAATTAAGAGGGTACCAGTAAAAGGATACCATACCCCGATGGGTCCAACTCGATCTATGTGAGTTAGTCAGAATACATGATGGTTAAAACCCATACGCCTGTACTTTCAATTAGAGAGGTTATGCTATCGATTTTTTGCCATACACCATATACATCCATTAGGTACACTATTGACCTATAAGCTAAACCCATTTAGGAAAAAGATTGCATGACCTCTTATCTAGGAGTAATAAGGTTGGAAAGCTATTGTTATGCTTTTGTGTGATTGCGATTGATGTCGAACGAAAACCATGCATAACATTCATGTATCATGTATGTACCATCTTTATGCATCATCCCTAATGACTGAATTTTTCAACCATCATAGACTCGTCTAGGTGGTCTAGAGGATCAGATAGGCGCCTGGTTGGAAGGTCTATACCCTAACTATCAAGAGTGGATTTGGGTTCAGATTTAGGTTAAGAGGTTAGTTTCGAGTGTGATTCAAGCTAGTTGTCAGAATGCACATAAGAGATCAATTTAGACATAGAAAAATAAAGGTTTAATGAAACCAGAAGAGCAAATGAGATTGGAAGAATAGCTGATGACACAATTGCTAAGTTTTCACTTTTGAAAGAAAGAGCAAATGTTACTCCTTTTGAGCCATCAACAGTAAGGGATGATTTAAATTGGAGACTGGATAGGCATTTGCAGGAATTTGAGGAGAGGATGCTAGCCATGATTGGTGTGATGGTGGCTTCTATAGCACCTAATGCTAGACCTCAGCCTATAGCACCCACTTGTGAGACATTGAAACTGACACTTATTTGGAATACTACTGCAGCTGATGCTACTACGCTTTAATACCTAGCTATAAGGGAAGGAGGTATGGCCTTAAGGATGATTTTATAGAGGTGGATGAAGAGTATGCCCCTTTATCAGTGAATATATGAGTAAAAGGTCCTAGTGCTGAGGATTCGACTATCAAAAAGATGAAAGAGAGAATTAAGGCTATATCAAGATTATTGTCTACTGGTAGATGGATGAATCTGAAGGATAGAAATTTGGACGGGGATGAGCCATTACCACATAGCCTTAAAATTCCTTATCTACCTAGGTTTGATGGCACTTTAGATCCTTCAGTGCATAACAAGCAACACATATTGATCATGAAAGGGATTATTTTGTCCAAAAAGCAAAAGGTAGAGTACTTTTGCCTAAGTCTGACTGGGCTTATCATAGATTGGTACAATAGTTTAGATAAGAAGACTAAAGTTAATTGGAATCTATTGATAGAGAATTTTTTAAGCAGTATGGCTACAGTACAAGGATGGAGGTCACCCTAAAGGACCTTGAGTTACTCTAACAAAAGTATGATGAGTCTTTCATTCAATACCTCACTAAATGGAGCAATAAGGTGATGGAAATGAAGAGGAAGCCTAAGATAGCATATCGGATTATATTTTCTATTCAAAATGCAAGTCCATACATGAGAGATGATCTAAAGATAAAGGGTTTGAAGGACTAGAAGTCCTTAAAGCATATAGCTATAGAGGCTGTAGGGGAGTATTTAGCTAGAAGGGCAAATAGTGAGAATGCAAGAAGAAACTTTAGTAGCAATAAGTCTATTGGGAACGGTAGTAAGTAGAACATAATAGGAAAAACTGTAGATGTATCCGCTACAATAGCTAGTCAGAGGCACTATTTTGATATGGAGAAATCACTATCTTAGGTTTTGAATAGGCTTGTTAAGGAAGGAAAGCTTTAGCCTCTACCAACGAGGCCAGCAAAGAGTCAAGGGTTGCCCCATCATAGGGAGGATCAATATTGTGCATACCATCAACAAATTAGGCACTCTACTATTTATTGTCACAATTTGAGGAATAAGATTCAAGACTTGATTAACAGCAAGCAAATTTTAGGCCTAGAGAAAAGAGATAAGAAGAAAAAGGGTGGTTACATTACTGTACCACTACCAGTCTACATGATTAGGTTTAGCTTGCCTAGTGGTATATAATGATGGACTTGTATGGGAATGAGTACCTAAAAATTACTCGCTCCACACCCAAAGTAACAAAGCTAGTTGAGGAAAATCAACCAATTTTTATGATTGACTACTAGGATACCCCTATATAAAGACATGATGAAGGGACTGTGGTGCCTATTGATATTTAAAGTTTAGCCAGTTAGTGTGAAGAAAGGGTAGAGAAAGAGGAAAAATGAGAGGTGATCATAAGGAGTGGGAGAGTAGGCGATCATAAGGAGTGGTAGAGTGGCCCCTGAGATTGAAAAGCAACTAGCTCCTACCACCGTGCTAGTAGAGAAAGAAGTTAAAAATAACCCGATTATCAAGTAGTTAAAAAACACACATGCTCATATTAGTATTTTGAACTTATTGAGGTAGTCTTCTATGCACAGGTAAAAGTTGGTTGAGGCCTTAAGCCAATCTATTATGGCTACTACTATATCACCCTTTGAGTTATTGGACTTGGTTACAGAAGGAATAGGTGAAAATATAATATACTCTAATGCCAATTTACCTGCAAAAGGGAAGAATCATAACCAACCCCTATACATCAAGACTCAAGTTAATAAGAAAAACATAACATAAATGATTGTGGATGATAAATCTTCCATTAATGTCTATCCTTTGGTAGCAATCCCTGCTTTTGGGCTAAATAAGAGTATGTTGGGTAAGTTTGATCTAACCATCTCCGTCTATGATAATTCCAAAAGGCAAGCTACGGGAACCTTTAAGGTTACTGTAACACCCTAATCCACTAACCATGGATAACCATCATTCATCATCATCATCATAAACCTAGTAAAGATAAGGCATGGATAATAATAAACAGCACAAGCCATAATAATTACATGCCATAATTTTTAAAACAAACTTATAATTAAAAGGCCTAACAGAATGCCAAAGAAAATATATAATGGAATCCTCAAGCAACTGCACTAAGTCAGACACTACAAAAAAATACAGAATAGCGATGAAAATTAGCGAGGATAATAAAATTTGTTGCTAAATGTACCATTTAGCGATAACATTGTGACGAAAAATGATTTTTGTCTCAAATATTGTTAGGGGCTAGTGGGAAAACAAATTTTACGACAATTTAGTGACAAATATTTTTGTTGTAGCTAATTTTGGGTAGTAAAATTTTGGAGCAAAAAATAGAGATGACTTTGCGAGCGTAAACCCCTAGCTAAAATTTAATTCATGGCTAGAATGATATATGAATCATTTAGCGAGAACTTAATCCTAGCTAATTTTGCTATAAAAAAGTCCTCGCTAAATTAGCGAGGAAAAATCTCTCGCTAACGATTAAATGGTTTGGCATTTAGAACATGAATCATTTAGCGAGGACTTAATCCTCGCTAATTTTGCAACAAACAAAATCCTTGCTAAATTAGCGAGGAAAAATCTCTCGCTAATGGTTAAATGGTTTGGCATTTAGAACATGAATCGATTAGTGAGGACTTAATCCTCGGTAAATTAGCGAGGAAAAATCTCTCGCTAAATTAGCGAGGATAAATTCCTCGCTAACGGTTAAATTGTTTGACATTTAGAACATTAACTGTTTAGCGAGGACCTAATCCTCGATAATTTTGCAAGAAACAAATCCTCGCTAAATTAGCAAGGATAAATTCCTTGCTAACGGTTAAATGGTTTGACATTTAGAACATTAACCGTTTAGCGAGGACTTAATCCTCGCTAATTTTGTGAGAAACAAATCCTCGCTAAATTAGCGAGGAATTTGGTTAAATGGTTTGACATTTAGAACATTAACCATTGAGCGATGATTTAATCCTCGCTAATTTTACGAGAAACAAATCCTCGCTAAATTAGCGAAGATAAATTCCTCGCTAATGGTTAAATGGTTTGACATTTAAAACATTAACCGTTTAGCGAGGACTTAATCCTCGTTAATTTTGCGAGAAACAAATCCTCGCTAAATTAGCGAGGATAAATTCGTCGCTAAGGTTAAATGGTTTGGAATTTAGAACATAAACCATTTAGCGAGGACTTAATCCTCGCTAATTTTGCGAGAAAAATTCCTCACTAAATTAGTGAGAACAAATCCCTCGCTAACGGTTAAATGGTTTGACATTTGCTAGATGAACCATTTGATATAAAATAGATAATTATGTTTTAACTATTTTTATATAATTTTAATTTTTACTATTTAAATTTTAATTATATTTAATTTTTTAAATTTAGTAAATTTAATTTTTTTAGCAAAAATTAATTTAACTAAATTAAATTAAATTATTTTGTTATATTTAATAATATTAATTATTAATAATTATATAATAAAAATTTATATTGTTAGGAAACTATTTTTCAAAAAAATAGCTAGGAAAAAGTTCTCGCAAGATTTGCGAGAGGCATTCCCTAGCTGATTTCCTTAAAATTTTGAGCAGGACAAAACTAGTGTTACCGGGATTTTTTCGCACGTTCTCTCTTTTCTCTTTAGGCCTATAAATGAAACCCTAATATGTTCTCTACTTTCTCGTTCGTTCTCCTCTATCTCTTTCTCCCGCCTCTCACTCTTTCTCGCTCTTTCGCCTCATTCCATAAATCAAAAATCACAAAGTTGCTTTGGCCGGTGAAGGTATTGCATTGGTAATTCCTAATTCTGCCCTCTCGTTCCAAGATTTTTCCTTTGCTGAGCTCAGGTAATTCCTTTTGTATCGTTAAAGCCAGGTAAGCAAAATCAGTTCTTGGCCACGCATCTCGCAAACTCACTGCCAGTGCTACCACCTGCCTCTCTCTCTCGCTCTCTCTCTCTCACTATCGGTCAACCTTACTTGATCTCTGTCTTCATTTCTTGCTTTCCCTTATTTGATCTCAATCTATCTTAACCTCGCTCTCGTTCTATCTCGATCTCACTCTCTATGTCCTAATCTCGCTCTCTTTCTATCTCTATTTCACTCTCCCTCGCTCAGTTTTGTGCATTCAACGGATTGCTTTCCCTTGTTTGAGAATTGATTATCAGTTACTGATTCAATGGAGGGGTTCATTTTAGGTAATTGAATAGCACCAAAGTTAATTTATATGTTACTTATTTTAAGTAAGTTTGGTTTTTTCGCTAATTGTGTGTATTTTATTATATATAAAATTTGATTGATAGCATTTCTTGAGTTTGTTTAGTTATCTGTATAAGATAATGAGTTTAATTTTAGAGGATGGCTGCTTAATTAAGATTAAAATTTAAGTTTAACCTCGATTGAAGTTGAAGTTCAACATACTTTATGACTTGTTGTATTGTTTTTGTGATATGTTACATACTTTTTGACTCTTTGTATGTGATAGAGTTTTCTTTGATAATCAAGAGCAGAATGATGCAACTTGGAGCTTTATTATATATTTGAAACCTCAGATAAAAATGTGTATGGTCTTTTAGACAAATCTATTATGCTTCTGATGGTGGAATCATTGCTTTGGATTGGCTGATGCATCATGAATCTTAATTCATGTACAACTGGTTCATAATTGCAGTTATATTGAATATGTAAAAGGAGAGAGGCTTTGCTACCCTGTCTCATTTTGTATATAGACTTGATTCTTTTTGTTGATCTTAACTGTTAAGATCTTTCTGTTGATGTTCCTTAGTTTCATTGAAATGCTTCCAGGTAATATGGACAACTTTATTGAAGGTTTATGTTAGAGGAGGCTTGTTTGAGAAATAAAGGAAATTACTAGTTGAACTAGAGGCTTTGGGCTATGAAAAAGATGAGGTAAAGTCAATCTCAACCTTTCAGATTTGTGTATCATTGTAGCTAACATTGTCACCCTCTTTATGGAAGACCAGAAGAGGCAGAACAAAAATTCAAAGTTCAATGCTAGCTCTTAGGAAGATTTTGTGTATTTGGTTAGAAAAGAAATGCACGAATCTATTGTAACATTACAGTTATATGGTCATTGTATTAAATTAATGTTGAATTTATTGAAACTTAATTTGGAAAGCTTAGGATTAAATTTCAATTAGCTTATTAATTAATGCTTATGGTAAAAAAATGCTTTTTTCTTTTATTTCCTTTTTATTGCTTTCACTTCTATAGAGTAAATAACATGAAATTATTTTGCAGATGCCCTGTTGCATATTGATGGATGGCCTTGCAAAGTCTGGCCATGTAAATGAAGCAAGATCAGTTTTTGATGAAATGAAGGAAAAAGGTGTTAAATCTGGTACGTACCTCTTTAAGCATTCTAAGTATATTCCCACCTCTATTTAATATAGATATATATAAAGTTGAATAGAATTTCACTAGAGATTAACATATGGGGTTCTCTTTATTTATAGTGCTACTAATTGTCATACTCTCCAAAAATCATATTCTTTATTTAATTCTCATTAATTGTGATTTTAAATTCTCAAAATAAATATTAATTAATATTATTATGGTTATAGTTTATTTAATTTAAATCAAAATCAAACTAATATACTCATATTATATTCATAATTTAACTCATATCATTTAGAATTAAATGTATAATGAATAATTTGTTACCATAAGGTGTAAAAGATATGAAAATTATAAAATCAAATGAATATATATATATATATATATATATATATATATATATATATATATATTTATTTAATGAATTACCCATCATTTAGGTATGACAATTTGGTTTGTAGCATCAGATTTACATGTGGCGCCATTTAGTGATATTAATATGTGTTGTCCTCATACCTGTTAGTGATATTAATATGTGTTTTCCTCAAATGGTGCCATGCAAGCGGTTTCTTCCTGCATAGCTGATGGACATGGCCGATAATTAGCAGCCCACCTGCTACTTCTGGTACCAACTTCTTTATACCCTTTTTCTCATTTATAACCATCCATATTTTATACAGTAGTGGCACCAGAACTATAAGAATTGAAATGGCAATCAGGTTTGAAGAGAAACCCATTATTTGTGTTTTGGATTAGAGTTTTATATATAAATATTTTAATTGAATTTTATATTTCAATGAAATCAAAATATTTTATTAGATCAATTTTTTTAAATAAAATTATAAGAGCGTTTTTATTTTTTCTTAGCTGTGGGCTCTATGGACCCAGGCCAAAATGATGGTTTTATGATCAAATAGCTAGTCTAAATTTCATTTGTGGAGTAAGATTTAGTGTCTGGTTTGGAATATAATCTTTACCCGAATTTGAGTATGTAAAATATAAAATAATTAATTAATTTTCTTATAAAATATATAATGTATTATATATATATATAATTAATTTCCTTTTGAAATTTTGCAGTGAAACCAACTGTTGCATAGTGATTTCAGTGAGCAGGAGGAAACCTCTTCTGTAAGTACTCTTATTTGGGAAGGAATTGGAAAACCAACATTTAGGTATTGTTGTTGTCATAGTAGTTTGATGTTTTAATTGCTAGCTTCATTTGCTTGTTGAAAAACTTGGTATTTGTATCGTACGTATGATATCGTAGTAAAAATAAATAATTTCGATATTTGTATTATATATTATAATATGATATAGTGTATTTTGTTATTTTGTGATATTAACTTGAAGTTTGCTGATCTTTTCCAAAGTTTGTTGATCTTTTCATTATAAAATGTGTACAATACCTTTTGCATTTCCTTTATACTGTTTGTTGTTTGCCACCATAATTTGCTCAAATGGGTTCCAACAAAATGAACAAATTTGCAATAGCATGCTTATAGTTAGACCTCTCAAAATAAACTAGCAGAAAGCCAATTCAATTCATGAGGATTAATTCTTAAGGATTGATATAATTTTTTAAATGCATAATTTTCCATGGCAGGTTCTTAAATGTGAAAAACTATTTAGTTATTCTCAGTTCTTAATTGTATGTCATGATGGAGGAGAATAACTGAAAATGGATGTATGCGAGAAAAGATAATCATGGCCATATTAATCTAGATTTTGTGTTGGGGGTGACGATGTTCTTAAATTTTGCATCAAACTAATTAAGATTTATGGATGGTTTAAAGATTAAATGTCCATATCGGAGTTGTAAAAATCGAGTTTACCTCACAAGTGAAGAAGTTAGGCTGCATCTTCTGAAGAAGGGATTTGTTGAAAATTACGAAGAATGGTGGTATCATGTGATGTGTCATCCTTCTGATTCAAAAGCTTGGCAGTATTTTAATGAAACACATCCTTCATTTGCCTCGGAACCAAGGAATGTTAGGCTTGGGATGTGTACTGATGGGTTTTAACCTTTTGGTTAGTCAGGCCAACAATATTCCTCATGGCCTGTAATTCTTACACCTTATAATTTGCCTCCATGGATGTGCATGAAGGATGCATACTTGTTCCTAACTATAATTATTCCTGGTCCTAACAATCCAAAATAGATTGCAGGTCCTGTTCATTATCGATGGATGTACTCATTTGAAAGGTACATAAAAGAGCTGGCTTCAAATGCTTTATTCACTTTTGTAGTATAGATGTGCATTATACAAATATTCTTTACTTATATTTATCAATAAAATTAGGTACCTTCGTCACTTGAAATTGAATGTGAAAAATAAGGCAAAGGTTGAGGGATCAATATGTAATGCTTACATTGTGGAAGAGGCTTCACACTTCTAGTCACATTACTTTGAACCACAAGTTATGTGTCGGAGTAGAAATGTCCCTCGTAATGATGATGGCAGTGATGTTGATGAAGCAGATGGATATATCTCTATATTCAAACATCCAGTTCGATCTTATGCTTTGGCTAAAAGTAGGATGTTAGAAGATCATGAGTATAAGGCAGCACATACATATATCTTATTGAATTATGAGGAGGTCTCGCCATATATAAGGTAATAATGCCATATTGCTTAGCCTGTTCATTCAATAATTAGGTGTATTAAGTTCTTGGTGCTTCATTGCTGATACAACATTTATGTTGATGGGCTCAAAAAGACACAACCTTACATCACCGATGAGCAGATTGATGAAGTTCTTGACAATGAATTTGCTAAGTGGTTTGAGAAATTTGTGAGTTCTATTTTATAATTAGCCAGTCAATCAATTGTAAAAAAATAAAGTTATGTAACCAATATTTGTCACTCAAATTAAAATTAACTCATCTCTTTTTATTGTTCTTAATAGGCAAGATATAATGACATGGGTAGTGATTGCTTGCGACAGTTGGCTAAAAAACCTTTGAGATTTGTTAATAGATGCAAAGTCTATTTTTTGAATGGTTATAAGTTCCATACAATGAGACATGCTTCTACAAAAGATATAATGAATAGCGGAGTTTGCATTCAAGGTTCTAATTACAGCAAATCTGACTAGGGGACTTTTATTGAATAATAAAGGAAATTTTAGAGTTGGAATATCCAGGATTACCAATTAAAAGACTTGTTTTATTCAACTGTGAATGGTTTGATAACACCCTTAATGTTGGAACTAAGGTTCATCAAGGATACAAGCTTGTTGATGTACATAGTCGACGTCGATACAATAAGTATGAACCTTTTATGCTAGCAATACAAGCAACTCAGGTATATTACATGTCATATCCTAGTAGATGAAGAGACAAGGTCGATTGGCCTGCAGTTGTGAAGGTAAGGCCTAGATCAATGTTTGATTTGCCAGAGGGTGATAAAAGGACACATGTTGCTTTTCATGAAGATGAAGTTGAAGCACATGAAATCGATGTAACAGATTTGGAAGATGAACTACAATTCCTCAATGATCCAAAAAGATTTTTAATAGAACTTGATGAAGAAGTTGAAGAAGAAAACGAGGAACCAGAATTGATCTCTTCAAGTGATGACTCTAATATTGAAGAAGGACATGATTATCATTCAACTGAGGATAGTGAATAATCTTGTATGTGTTAGTATAGTGGGCAATGATTGTATTTTTTTTACTAACATAAATATATTTATAATATGTTTTATTTTATTATAGATATGTTAAAAAGAAAGCATGTTCGAGTGGCAGTGGTTTGCGGAGTTACTGCAAGGCATAATCCTTTTAGCTTAGCGATTACAAAGAAAGTAGGAGAGAGACAAAGATCAATGCAGACACCATCTTCAATTGCACCTCCCCAACCTTCAATAGTGCAGCCAACAGTAGTAAATAAGGATACATCTCCACCGCCTTCTAATCCAATTTTTGCATCTCATCAACTCGATACACTACGTCAAATGTCCCCGACAACAGATACTACACATGATAATAGAGATTCACAAGACGTTGATGATGGTAATGATGATGAAATCCCTAAACTAGAAGAAATTGTCCTTGATGAATCTGGAAAGATACAAGTCACCGTTAGAGATGGAAAGTGAGAATTAAAAATTTAATGATTTCATTTTGTGCTTTTATTAATTGATCATTGCAAAAAACATTAATGTATTTATCATTTTTATCCTATCAAATTTTTAAAGCCAAGTAATAAGTGTTCTCGCAAGATGCGTAGGACTTTTGAGGGAAGACTAGAAGAATGAGGATCATGTTGGTCAGCTGTCAGTCAAGAGACAAATGATGTATATTTCAAAGAGTTTACGGTAAATCTATACATTTTTAAATTAAATACCTATATATAATTATATCTACATTCCTTGTATTTATTTTAATTATTAAACTTTTTAATAATGGATGCAAAAATTTTTCTATTAGGATCCATTAAAAGATCCATTGGTCAAGTCTGCTTGGAAGAAAAAGGCAGCCATTAGATATGGTGATTTCCTCTCTAAGATAAAAAAAGAGAAGAAATCGTCCAAATTATATATCGAAGTCTGTTTGGACTTCATGGCAAGAGATGTGGAGCCATCCAGATGTTGTCAAGAGAGCAAAACAAAACTCAAAAAATAGACGTTGCGGTAATGAAGATTATATTGCATTATCATGCCATGTTGGAGGGTCTGTCTCCCTTGCTGTGCATATGAAACGTTTGGTAAGTTGACCTTTTTTCTTAACAATGATTAATAAATTGATATAGAATTTGAGTTTTTAGCATTATATGTTAGATGTGATGATTAGATGATTATCATTCCATTGAGGATAGTGAATAAAATGGTTGTTATAAATGCATTTATTTTTATGCAAGCGTAAATGGAATTTGAGTTATACGATGAGCAAAATATGTTGGATGTGTTGCTTTAGGGCCTAGATGTGGCCAGAATGATTGTTTAGATGCATTGATCCTTATAGAAGTGTAACTATGAATATTTTTTCAGGTTTGATAATTTGGATTTGTCTTATTTTTAGGGGAAATGCTGCCGAATTTTCGACAATACCCGAGTCTATTTTTTTAATTTTTCTTGCTTTATTCTATTTTAGGCTAAGAAGAAAAGACGACGGCCCACAGCTTATGAAGTTTTCTTGTACACCCATACAAAGAAGAATGATGGAACATCTTTTGTTAATGATAGATGCAGAGCGATATATGTAAGTGTAAATATTGTAATTGCATACTATAAGAATTTACAAATCTTACTTCTAATTTGAAATATGGATTTTTTAGAATAAAATCATGCAGCTTCGGTTGGAAAGATCTCAAAATAAAGGTGAAAATGTTGATGAGAATGAAATATACTTCGGTGCAGTAGGGGGTGCACATAGAGGACAAGTGTATGGACTTGGAGCTACAGCGACTCAGTATTATCCAAAGGCTTGCGCATCTCATTCCTTTTATGCTTTTGAAGCACCCACTACAAGACAGATGGAGGAGAGGTTTGAGCATCGTTTGTCCACTATACATGTTGAGCTTCAAGCTGAGATTTGTACTGAGCTTTGTGTTGAGATTCGTGCTGAGCTTGAACAAGAGTTGGAACAACAAGTGGAGCAGCGGGTCGAAAAGATTCAGCAGCAGATGCAGGTACAACAATAACTTTTTCAGCAATAGATTGAGGAACAGATGAGTTTATTCACTTCTCGTACTGTCTGTACTAATGGCTCAAGTGCTTCACTACATGATCCACACATCGGGTCATAGATACTTTTTACCTACATTAAAGTGTTATAATAGACATATTAGGACATCTTGTATATCTTTTGTTCCTGCTATATATGTATGTATCTATTATTTTGGATATGTTCCTTCTATATATGCATGCATATATTATTTTGGATATGCAATGATATGCACCTGCAAATAATAGTTCATTTATTAATATACATATTTTTATATTAAAGATTGAGTACTCTATATATATTATTTTTATTTTTTAGTTTATTATTTAAATAGTAAAATCTCCATAGTAAATTAAAGAAAATTATTTTAAATTTAGTGAATGTAATAAATTGTATTAAATTATTTTAAATTTAGCGAGTGTAATAAATAATATTATAAAAAATGTTTAGCGAGGTTCAATCTTGTACCAAATTTTGCAATAAAAATATTTGTCACAAATTTTATGCTAAAATTTAGTAAGAAACTTGTTGTTGCTAAAATTAAAAGTCCCAGCAAACGTTAGTGAGGACTTTAGTCCTCACTAAAATTTACATTCCTCGCAAAATTTAGTGATGAATATAGTCCTCACAAACTCTATTATTCTTACCAACCTAAAGCAATTCATGCACTCGTCTAGTTCTTCAAAACCTTTCATAAAACAATTAGTACATTAATTCTTCCCTATTACTCTAACATCATACATTTGCTTTATAATCCTTTCATTATTGACTCTTGACATTGATTACTAATGAGGTAAGCTTCAATCTATACCATTCAGTGTTTATTCAAAGCACAAGAAGTGCATGCGACCGGCAGCACCTATAACAGATACTATTAAGCATAACTTACTTATAATATATCGTGCGATCATAATTATAGAATACATTCATAGTTTATAAATTATGCTCAAAATTCATGAATTTCTTAACGTTATCTTATCGTGGCAACTAAATGCCACACAACATCACATTATATCCTACACTAGCCTTTGATTATGTCTGAATTATTGTTATGCACGAGCATGTGTAACCTCTATGTGTAGTGTCTACTCAGTCTTGGATGTAATTATATAGAGAATGGCATTACATATCATGAGTACTCGGTAAGGTCCAATTGTGATATGTGTAGATTTCATGATTATCAAAGCAAATGATACTCAATGGGGTATGTTATAGCACAACTAGTTCTTATTATAACATTATACTCATTCATCATAGCATGGCAAAGTAAATCTTATGGGTATACATTCCAATAACTTAATTTTCTAAAAACGGTTTATAGATAAAGGAATTATGATAACGAAATATAATAAACCACACATCATGCTCCCATTATATAAACAAAGAAATTGATACATGACTTGGAGTATAACCAAGCTTCTATGATTTCATAATTTTACATCAAAATGTGATGTCCCGCTTCTTTTAACTCGGACATGCAACCTTACGACTATTCCTTTATTACCACTAGGTTAAATCATAGTATTTTGGATAGAACCACTCTTTGACCTAATTTATAACTTATTTTGACTTTATAAGACACATTAAATAACATATCATTTAAGTTACTATATTGTCTCATGTTATTCTCAATTCGATGCTCATTAGGCCTTAACATACCTTTTTACAACTATATGTCATATTAACATTGCCATGCACAAGCTCCTCTAATTTATAGTTTAAGTGAACCATCATTACTTAACTCAATGTGCTTGATTATCATAAAACTTATGGGGGTTCCTTCAAAACCATTTCCTTGGCTTCATTATACTTAATTTAATCTTCATACATTTATTTCGGCCAATATATTATATACATACATTTGGTGTCTCACAAGTAGTGAAAGTACTCACATCTGAGATTAACGTCTACCTATGTCATTCATAATGTCTTAAAAAGACTTTATAGTTCAATTATTTCATTTAGAAATCATATGGCTTATTAACCACCACTTTAATTAACATAATCATCATGTACATTACTTAAGGTCCATTTAATTCTCTCCAATTATATTTTATAATATGGGATTTATGATTCATGAAGAATTTATAGCTTAGAGTGTGAAGTAGAACCATTAAAAGAAAGCATGTGAGTGGCCACGCCAAAGAAAGAAGAGAAGGCATACACGGCCACGCAAGGAGAACAAAGGCCAAACACATGGCCAAACAGAGGGAGAATGAAGCCATTCATGTGGCCACGCAAGCAGAAAGGCAATGCAGTGTGCGACCATGCAAGGAGAGACTCAAGCCATCATGGGACCATACATGAAAAACATAAATGAAATGCACAGCCACACAGAGAAAAGACACAACTCATCACGCGGCCATACGGAAAACACACAAGGAAGACACACGACCACGTAAAGGAAAACAAAAGGAAGCACGACAACGCACTGAAGAAGCAAAGGCATCACATGGCTGTACAAGGAAGTATAGGTATGCATGGCCACACACGAAGGAAAGGAGAAGGACACACAGCCACGCCAGGCATTTCGGCAGTCTAGATTAAAAATGCCGATTTCTAGCCCAAATGATTTTGAATCCCAAAATTCACCTCAAGTATTTAAATTTAAATCATTCTTTGTTCATCTAAAACACTAAAATTTAACCTTCACTTTAACTAAGGGGGACACATACAAGAATATAGGAAAATCATCAAGTAACCATTTATATAGAGTTCATATACCTCATATACCAGCTTCATCTCCTTCAAAAATCCACCAATCTAGCTCTTTCTTCTTTCTCCTATTCTTGATCTATCTACTTCTCCTTTCTCTTTATACATAGGAAAAATAACATATCTTACAATCCCTCATGAAAAAAAATCATAAATAAAGAAAGGAAGAGGAAGAAGAAATCTTCAAAGAAAGACAATACATTTGATCTTCACTCACAAACCTTAGCTCCCTTCTCCAACCCGTAACAAGTAAAGAGAGAGAGAGAGAGAGAGAGAGAACTATCTCTCTCCAAAATGCTGATCCCCCCATTCTCAATTGATTTCCTTCTCCAAGAAGCTATTGAGGGAGTTAGTGGGGGTAAATATCTCATGGTGTAAATTTCCAAAATTGCCCTTATACAACATAACCCCATCAACTTATCTTTCTTAACATTTAACACCCAAACTTCTAATTTACTTCAACTATATCCCTCTTTATCTTAATTTTAACCATACTCAATTTACATACATGCTGAAATTATTAAAATACCCCAAATGAGACTTAACCTTAATAATGCAAAATAATTCAATATTTGCCTTAATTAACCATAATTCTCATCACTTTACTATAATTCAGTTAGGGCCATGATTGGGTCTTTACAGTTACGGTAAAGATAGACCTAGTTGAGATCAAAGCTAAATTTGTTATACCAACTATTCTACCCAATTTCTTTGTTTTACTAGGAAGATCTTGGTTTTATAAGTTGGGAGAAGTGTGTTGGGAATTATCGGTTACATACATCACATGTATAAGCGAAAATTAAAATTTCTAACCAATAAACTTGATCTTGCCATGAATTTATAATATAAATATCAATGAGAATAAGAAAAATCACCTTTGATTTTTGTTGAACAGTTGATTTTCCTTCTTACCGGGTTGTCGTAAATTGCAATGTCAAAAATAGAAATATACCCAATTATTGTAGAGATGTTCTATCCAGTAGTTGATTGTAGATATATTTCTGCCTTTTCAACTCTCTTACTACTTTTAAACCCCTGTAGATCATTACACAAATGAGATCCACATCCGGAATAAGTCTTTATTTCAATCATATGAATACCTGAAGTAGAAGAATCAACTTGCTTCTTCTCTTTGAGAGAATCTAGATAGGCCTTGCAGTTACGCTTCCAATGACCATCTTTTTAACAATGGAAGCAAGTTCCTTTGGGATTCTCTTTCTTGGAAACCTTTTTCTTTGAAACCCCACCATGCTTTGGCTATGCCTTGGTCATCATCATCATCATCACCATCTTCTTCTTCTTCTGCTTCTTGCCTTTAGTAGAAGTGACAACCATAACACTTTTTGAATCCTTCTTGAAGGATTCATCAGCAGTTTTGAGCATATTGATTAACTCAGGAATGGTTACTTGGATCTTGTTCATGTTCAAGTTAAGCATGAAAGGTGCAAGACTTAGAGCTAATGAGTACAAGATTAAATCTATGTATAGATCATTATCCATTAAATAGCCAAGTCTACTCAAATGCTCAATATACCAATAAATATTCAATGCATGAGCAGCAGCCGAAGTGCCTTCTATTGGGAATTATCGGTTACATGCATCTCATACATAAGCAAAATTTAAAATTTTTAACCAATAGATCTGATCTTGCTATGAATTTACAATATACATATTAATGAGAATAAGAAAAATCACCTTTGCTTTTAGTTGAACAGTTGATTTTCCTTCTCACCGGATTGTCGCAGACCACAGTGTCCAAAATTAAATAACTCCAATTAGTAATCCACACCAGAGAGGGATTGAATGAACCAACAATGGAGGAACACAAGGTCTGGAAGAAATCCCTTGATGCTAGCAAGGGGGGTGGCAGCTAGGGTTGAGAGAGAGAGAATTTCTTTTCTCTTAATTGTTCACTTAACCCTAAAATCCCTATCACTTGGATTTTTATAGTTAGGTTAAAAATCCAACTTCATAATGGGATTGGGCTCTTTAAAATTGCTGGAAAAATATTAAATGGGCTTCTGGAATTATTAATAATTTATTTGGGCTCAATTAAATCCAATTTAAATCCTTTCATAAAAGACTATGCACAAAACCCACAAACTAGGCCCTTTATGCATACACTTGGATTTAATCACCCAAATGAATTCTAAATCCATCCAAATTAAATATGCAGGCTCTATAATACTTGTGAAATATATTTAATTTATTTTTGTCCAAGAATTAGGCCTTCAAGGCCTTTTACTAGAAGGTGGCATGAAACCCTTCCTCTGGAGAGTTTCTGCGCCAAACACAATTTTTTGGGCCTCCATTATTTTCTCCAATGGATCTATTAATTATTATATCAAACCTATAAAACTTAAAGTCCAATAATAATTAATTATGAAATACAATATTTCAACTAGGTCCATTTTACAAAATATTTCTAAAAAGTTATGCGAACAACTTTACTTAATTATAATTAATTAAATTCTTTAATTAATTATTCTCTTATTAACTTCTCTATTTCCATAATAATATCAAATATTATTATCCTTGTCATTTTACCATTTTATCCTTTACTCTATATATGTGTGACCTATTAGGTTCCTGTCCATATTGGCAGTATAATATGTAATTATGACTTATATTCAAAACTCACATGATTTAAACTTCTTTAAATCATTTTATCAATCCCTATTGATATTTATGATACACTATTATACAAGTCATTATTGGCCTCTAGCTAGGCATCATAACTACCCAAATATCAGGAAAGTCAAGTGGTTTGACTATACCCTTCTATAGAAACAGTTACAATGCAATTACTCCTTTCACCACTCTTATTTGAATTAGATTCTAAGTATGAATTTCTGTAAACTCATATAAATCTAATTATGTATGTTCTATTAATTTGACCATTGTTCCCAAAATGCCCTTCATGGATCCCTATCCATCTTGGAATATTACTATGGCCAGAGATTCTCTGAATAAGGCAATTATAGAATCATACGAGATAACTTCCCTTAATAAATCTGGGATGGTGAATCCTTTGTTAATCACTCAACTATTTTCAAGTAGGTCATGATATATCCAACCTTCTAACTATGTTCACCCCCAGTTGGAAGTAATCAGTTATGGAGTCAAAGTATACCACTTGCTACTTAAGATAACTTTGGTGATCTCAAGTCTAAGGATACTTACACAACCGCTATGAAGAGATTCCTCACTGACATAGATTTAATATCCATGTGAGGATTCTCTTTATAGGTCTCCAATGAACTTGTTCTTATATCAAGTATCCACATATTAGCTTCGATTATCTTTCATAATCATAGATATGAGAACCACAGCTTGAACCATTCTAGAAGCATAACATGTGCTAGTTTGTCTGAATTAACAATGTCCTATCTTATTAATTCTATGACTAGGGATATTTAGATATTAATACATTTGCATGCAATAGACATCTCATATCATGAACACTTTCATGAGTGTCTTTGCACTGTGTTTATAATATCAAGGACTTCATTTATTAATTTAATATTTACAAACTCATGCATTTAAACATAGCATTAATAAATGAATGATGCCTTTTATTAAGAATATGAATTCATACATATGAAATACATCCCTTTTACATGGGCTCTAGGGCATACTCTCTAATAATCTCCCACTTGCACTAGAGCCAATCACTCATATGTCTTAGACCCATGCTATTTATATGGTGATCGTGCTTTATCTGGAAAAATGCTTTAGTGAGGGGATCCACCACATTATCATCTATGGGGACCCTTTCTATTTTCACATAATTTTTAGCTACTATTTTCCATATGAGATGGTAGCTACATGCTTGGATCGCTGATGAGACTGTGGTTCCTTTGCTTGTGCAATGGCTCCATTATTGTCACAATATAAAGGAATCTTATCAACAATGCTAGGCACCACTCCTAGTTTAGATATGAACTTTTGGATCCAGACTGCTTGTTTGGCTGCTTTTGAAGCAGCAATATACTCAGCTTCTATCATGGAATCAACAGTTGTTTCTTGTTTGGAACTCTTCCAACTAACTGTCCCTCCTCCCATTATGAACACAAAACTAGACTGTGATTTACAATCATCTTTGTTAGCTGGCACTATATACCCATTTACTTCCAAACTACCCTCCCTATATACCAAGAATATATCCTTAGTCCTTCTCAAGTACTTAAGTATATTCTTGACAGCTACCCAATATTCCTTTCCAAAATTGGATTGGAATATGCTTGTGACACTCAAAGCAAATGCTACATCTGGACGTGTATATAACATAGCATACATGATAGAACCAATTGCAGATGCATATGGTATTCTATTCATGCTCTCTCTATCCTCTATTGTCTGCGGACACATAAACTTAGAAAGGCATTTCCCATACACCATGGGTATAAACCCTTTCTTAGAGAGATCCATATTGAAACTCTTCAATACTTTATCTATATATGTACTTTAAGAAAGACCTAGAAACCTATTGGATCTATCTCTATAGATCTTTATTCCAAGAATATAGGATGCTTCTCCAAGGTCTTTCATGGAGAATTGCTTGGATAACTATATTTTAACAGATTAGAGAAGAGAAATGTCATTTCCTAGGACCAATATGTCATCCATATATAGAACTAGGAAGACAATTGCACTCCCACTGTCCCTTTTATACAAACAAGGTTCATCTTCATTCTGTGAGAAACCAAACTCTTTGATTATCTCATTGAATCATATGCTTCAACTCCTAGAGGCTTGCTTCAATCCATAAATGGATCTTTGAAGCTTACATACCTTTTCACCATTTCCTGATGTGAACCCTTTTGGTTGTGTCATATACACATCCTCAGTTAGATTTTCATTTAGGAAAGCTATCTTCACATCCATTTGCCAAATCTCATAATCATAATGAGCTGTAATGGCTAAAAGTATTATTATAGACTTAAGCATCGTTATAGGAGAAAAGGTTTCATCATAGTCAATACCTTCTTTTTAATGATAGCCGTTTGCTACTAAGCGAGCTTTATAGGTAACTATATTACCTTCCATGTCGGTCTTCTTTTTAAAGACCTATTTACATCCTATGGGTTTTATCCTTTCAGCTGGTTGAGTTAAAGTCCATACTTTATTCTCATACATGGAGTCCATTTCAGACTATATAGCCTTAAGCCATAAATCACGTTCTGAACTGTTCAAAACTTCTTGATAGCTTGTAGGCTCATTATCCTCTACTATAGTTATGCCTCTATTTGAATCAATGTGAAATCTATATCTCATAAGGATAGAATTCATTCTAGTAGATCTTCTAGGATTTTGTGTATAATTAGGTTCAACTATAATCTTGTCATTATGAAATTTAGCCTCGGGTTCAATCAGTTGTTTTACTTCTATTTGTGGTCTTAAACTTCACCAAGTTCAAATTTACTCCCACAGTCCTCTCGTAGGAGAAATTCTCTTTCCAAGAAGACAACAAGCCTTGAAACGAACACCTTTTGTTCTAAGGGATGGTAGAAATAATATCCAAACGTTTCTTTTGGATATCCCATAAATAAACATTTGTCAGACTTAACGTCTAGTTTGTCTGACATTGTCATCTTCACATAAGAAGGACAACCCCATACTTTCATATGAGAAAGTTTGGGTTTCTTGTTATTCCACATCTCATATGGAGCAACATCAACCAATTTACTAGGAACTCTGTTTAACACATAAAAAGTAGTTTCTAGTGTATATCCCCAAAAGGACTTTGGTAAGTCTGCTCGGCTCATCATAGATCAAATCATATCTAATAGTGTTCGATTTCTCCTCTCAGATACACCATATTGTTGCGGTGTATATGGTGGAGTCCATTGAGATAAAATTCCATTATCTCTAAGATAATTTTGAAATTTTTGGCTTAAGTATTCTCCACCTCGATCTAATCTAAGTGTTTTAATACTCTTGCCAAGTTGCTTCTCTACTTCATTTCTAAATTCATTGAACTTTTCAAATGCTTCTGATTTATATTTCATTAGATAGATATATCCAAACCTGGAATAATCATCTATGAAAGTAATGAAGTAGGAGTAACCTCATCTGCCATGTGTGGTCATTAGACCACATACATCTGAATTTATTAAGTCCAAAACCATTTTAGCTCATTCTCCTTTACCAATAAAGGGAGCTTTTGTCATTTTCCCTAATAAACAAGACTCAAATGTATGAAATGATTCATAACCAAATGAACCCAAATCAACTAACTTGTTTAATTTGGTCATGCGTTTCTCATTTATATGGCCTAAACGACAATGCCAAAAATATGAGGTTTTTAGATTATCTTGTTTCATTCTCTTGGTATCTACATTATGCACTTCTTTAATTAAATCAAAAACAAATATACCATTCTCAATAAGAGCTTTTGCATAAAACATATTGTTCTTAAAAATGTAACAAAACTTGTCCTTTAAATAAATGTCATAATCATTCAATAAACAACTGAAAGAAATAATACTTTTGGATAAAGATGGAACATAATAACAATTATTTAATTCCAGTATTAATCCACATAGAAGAGGTAAATGATAAGTCCCCACAACTGTGTAAAGATGTTTTGTCCAGTAGCTGACTGTAGACATATTTTTGCCTTTCCAACTCTTCTTCTACTTTTAAGCCCCTATAGTCATTACACAAATGAGATCCACATCCGGTATCTAATACCCAAGATTATTTTGAAGCAATAGAATAAGTATTAATTTCAATCATATGAATACCTAAAGTAGAAGCATCAGATTGCTTCTTCTCCTTGAGATAATCTAGATAGACCTTGCAGTTACGCTTCTAATGATCATCCTTTCCACAATGGAAGCAAGTTCCTTTGGGATTCTCTTTCTTGGAAATCCCACCTTGCTTTGGCTATGCCTTGGTCATCTTATTCTTCTTTTGCTTCTTGCCTTTAGCAGAAGTGACAAGCATGACACTTTTTGAATCCTTCTTAAAGGATCCATCAGCTATTTTAAGCATATTGATTAACTCAGGAATGGTTGCTTGGATCTTGTTCATGTTGAAGTTCAGCATAAAAGGTGCATAACTTAGAGCCAATGAGTACAACATTAAATCTATGTATAGATCATTATCCATTACATAGCCAAGTCTACTCAAATGCTCAATATACCCATACATCTTCAATGCGTGAGTAGTAGTCGAAGTGCCTTCCACCATTTTGTAGCTAAATAGAGCTTGAGCAATCTCATATTGCTCAGTTCTAGCCTGAGAAGAATAAAGCTCCTCTAGATGCAAAATGATGGTTCTAGCATCCATCATCTCATGTTGCTTCTGAAGCTCTGAGGACATAGCACCTAGCATCAGACATGCTACTGCTTCACTATCCTCTATGTATTTTCGATAAGTGCCCTTGATCTCATCAATGGCATCATCTGATAGAAGTGGTGGTGGATCTTTATCCAAAACATAATGGATCTTTTCATCTCTGAAAACAATTCTCACTTGCCTAATCCAGTCAGAATAGTTGCTGCCAACCAGCTTGTTATCCAAGATTGATCGTATATTAATGTTTGATGTGCTCATGATGATGACCTAGATGTGAAAAAGAAAACATATAAGAGTATGTTTATATATATATATATATATATATATATATATATGCATTAATTAGGTCTTTAATTAATCCATTTATTCCCACAATTTTATTGTAAATCAATAGCCCTCACTATTTAATCCGAGAAAACCCAATGGAATTCTTAGTAGGCCAATATCCAATCCTTGATATGAAATTTGACCTTGACTGTGGTTAAAAAATCAAACTCCATACCCTTGAAACATAGGTATCTCTATACCAATTGTGTCTCTACATAACTATTGGATCATTAGGTTATCAACTCTTGATACATGTATATCATAGATGTATTCCCTAATCTTGCCTCTAAAACCATTAGCCTTGACTATGGTCAACAAGCTAATGGACTAGCTAAGTTGACCCATTTAATTTGATTCGAACATATTCGATATAATGTAAGATTCACTGTGGTCAACAACCCATACTATAAAGAACTTTGGTTCTCCTCAAATTAATGGAAGGCTTATATACCTTAGTATTAGTTTGAGGGATTTTAGTTAATTAAGTCTCATCATACATGGTTGGCATACATTGGTATACTTCCTATATCTATCTCATGACTATAAGCATACAAATATGGTATAGTTATGGACTTTACTACATTGATTTCCCCGACCCAAAAGGGAAATCAAAAGGTCAAACCTAGGTAATATGCATGATTCAAACAAGAAAAAATAATTACATTATCTTCAAACTTGTTGGATCTCCATCCGGCCTATCTTGCTCCTTGATAGTGGGCTCCATTTCTATCTCTAATTCTAATCTAAGTAATCTAGTTAAAAAGAAATACAAACCAAAAACAAGTGGTCGAGATATGAAAGTCTTCATTGGGCCGAAACAGGCATTATGCTCAATCATATTGGGCCTTATCCATAACTATCCATCATGCCAATCATACACCCTTATATGCATTTATAATGCATAAAGTAAAACATATAATGGATTACTAACTTTATTTCAACTCTTGAAACTTACTTTTGAGATATTTTGATAATGTGATCAAATTAGGAAACTTTTTCCATTTTGGAAACTTTCATTTTAGGAAACCTTTTTTACATGCATGTGTTCTTGTCTCAATTATCAATCCAATTGATTATTAATTAATTATTAATTGATTATTTAATTAATTAATCACATTAAATAATTAAAGAATTAATTTTGGGCTTAAAATAAAGGGTAGGTCGAAACCCACAAATTGAAATCCTAAAGTGTGTTCACACACAAACTAGTTTTGTGTCTATTGGACCATTTGGGCCTTTTGGAATGAGTCAAGCCCACTCCAGCCCTTAAAATCCATTAATAAACTTAATTTTAGTTTATTATATTTAATTTAAATCAGCTCTTTGGGCACACCAAGTCATTCACTAATTTAAATCAAGTCCGTAAACATAATTAAGCCTATTAAGTGGTTTTAATGAATTAAAATTAATCCAATTAATTTAAGGTCTATTTTAATTAATACAATTAATTAAAAACACATTAATATATCAGATATATCATATTTAGAAGATTAAAAATCGTTCTAAACAAGAACACACCAAGAACACCAATTTATCAAACTTTTTGATTAAACTAGTTTTCATGCAAAACTTGTTCGATTTTAATTTTGTTTGATCCTATGGATTAATACCACATATTAAACACATAAATTATTATCAAAATGATCTTAGAGTGGATCAATAAAAAATTAATTTAGAACAGCCCCTAAAATTTTTATTGAAAAATAAAACCCTACACGCCATTCATAATGATTCTTTTTCTCAAAAGAATAGTTTTTATTTTTCGTTTTATATATTTGATCACATACATCTAGAAATCAATATTTCTCATTCATGAACAATCAAATCTAATATTTTAAAGTTTATGAAATGAATAGCTCAAAAATAAAAATTATTTCGCAAATAATATAGAAATGTAGATTCATGGCAAAACTGAGGCTCTGATACCATGTTGGAAATTATCAGTTACATACATCTCATACGAAGCAAAATTTAAAATTTTTAACTAATACATCTGATCTTGCCATGAATTTACAATATACATATTAATGAGAATAAGAAAACCCGATGATTTTCTTAGTGGACCAATATCAAATCCTTGATATATAATTTGACCTTGACTATGGTCAATAAGCCAAATTCCATACCCTTGAAAGGTAGGTATCTCTATACCAATAGTGTCTCTACACATCTATTAGATCATTAGGTTATCAACTTTTGATACATGCATATCATATATGCATTCCCTAATATTGCCTCTAAAACCATTAGCCTTAACTATGGTCAACAAGCTAATGGGCTAGCTAAGATGACCCATTTAATTAGATTCAAACATAATCGATATAATGTGAGCTTGATTGTGGTCAACAACCCACACTATAAAGAATTATGGTTCTCCTCCAATTAATGGAAGGCTTATATACCTTAGTATTAGTTTGAGGAATTTTAGTTAATTAAGTCTCATCATACATGGTTGGCATACATTGGTATACATCCTATATCTATCACATAAATATATAAGCATACAAATATGGCATAGTTATGGACTTTACTACATTGATCTCCCCCGAACCAAAAGGGATATCAAAAGGTCAAACCTAGGTAATATGCATGATTTAAACAAGAAAAAATAATTATATTATCTTCAATCTTGTTGGATCTCCATCTGGCCCATCTTGCTCCTTGATAGTAGTCTCTATTTCTATCTCTAATTCTAATTTAAGTAATCTAATTACATATTATAATTTGAAAAAGAAATACAAACCAAAGAACAAGTGGCCAGAACATGAATGTCCTCATTGGGCCTAAACATGCATTATGCTCAATCATATTGGGCCTTTGTCCACAACTATCTATCATGCCAATCATACACCCTTTATATGCATTTCTAATCCATAAATTAAAACCATATAATGGAATATAAACTATGTTTCAACTCTTGAAACTTACTTTTGAGTTATTTTAATAATGTGATCAAATTAGGAAACTTTTTCCATTTTGGAAACTTTCATTTTAGGAAACCTTTTTGCATGCATGTTTTCTTGCCTTAATTATCAATCTAATTGATTATTTATTTAATTAATCATATTAAATAATTAAAAAATCAATTTTGGACTTAAAACAAAGGGTAGGCCGAAACCCACAAATTTAAACTCTAAAGTGTGTTCACACACAAACTAGTTTTGTGTCATTGGACCATTTGGGCCTTTTGAAATGAGCCAAGCCCACTCCATCCCTTAAAAATCATTAATAAACTTAATTAAATTCTATAATATTTAATTTAAATAAACTCCTTGGGCCCACCAAGTCATTCATTAATTTAAATCAAGTTCGTAAACATAATTAAGCCCATTAAGTGATTTTAATGAATTAAAATTAATCTAATTAATTAAAAACACATTAACATATCAGATATATCAATTTTAGAAGATTAAAAATCATTTTAAACATGAACTTACCAAGAACACACCAAGAACATTCGAAGAACACCAATTTATCAAACTTTTCGATTAAACTAGTTTTCATGCAAAACTTGTTCGATTTTAGTTTTATTTGATCCTGTGGCTTAATATCACATATTAAACACATAAATTATCATCACAATAATTTTAGAGTGGATCAATAAAAATTTAATTTAGAACAGCCCCTAAACTTTATTGAAAAATAAAACTCATTCACGCTAAACACAATAATTTTTTTTCTCAAAAGAATCATTTTATTTTTCATTTTATATATTTGATCATATACATTCAGAAATCAATATTTCTCAATCATGAACAATCAAATATGATATTTTAAATTTCATCTAATAAATAACTCAAAAATAAAAATTATTCCGCAAATAATTTAGAATTGTAGATTCATGGCAAAACCGTGGCTCTAATACCATGTTGGAAATTATCGGTTACATATATTATATGTATAAGAGGAAATTAAAATTTTTAACCAATAGATCTAATCTTGTCATGAATTTACAATATAAATATTAATGAGAATAAGAAAAATAATCTTTGATTTTTGTTGAACAGTTGATTTTCCTTCGTACCAAGTTGTCGCAAATCACAATGTCCAAAATAGAACACCTCCAATTAGTAATCCATACTAGAGAAGGATCAAATGAAATAATTGATAGATTTACAAGGCTGGCTGAAATTACTTGATGCTAGCAAGGAATGAGGATGGCGGCTAGGGTTAGAGAAATGAGAGAGAATTTTTCTTTTCTCTTAATGTTCACTTAACCCTATCCCTTTAACTTGGATTTTTATAGCTAGGTTAAAAATCCAACTTTATAAAGGGATTGGGCTCTTTAAAATTGCTGGAAAATTATTAAATAGGCTTCTAGAATTATTAATAATTTATTCGGGCTCAATTAAATCAAATTTAAATCCTTTCATAAAGGACTATGCATAAAACTCATAAACTAGGCTCTTTATGAATACATTTGAATTTAATCACCAAAATGAATTTCAAATCCATCCAAATTAAATGTGTAGGCTCCATAAGACTTATGAAATATATTTAATTTGTCTTGGTCAAAGAATTAGGCCCTTAAGGCCTTCTATATGGTTTTGGCGTGTAACCCTTCCTCAAGAGGGTTTCTTTGATAAAATCAATTCTATGTGCCTCTTTAATTTCTCCAATGGATCTATTAATTATTATATCAGCTCTATAATACTTATAGTCCAATAATAATTAATTATGAAATACAATATTTCAATTAAGTCCATTTTGCATAACATTTCTAAAAAGGTCTGTGAATAATTATACTTGATCATAATTAATTAAACTCTTTAATTAATTATTCTCTTATTCATTTCTCTTCTCCCATAATAATATCAAATATTATTATCCTTGTCATTTTACCATTTTATCCTTTACTCTATATGTGTGTGACCTATTGGGTTCCTATCCATATTGGTAGTATAATATGTAATAATGAGTTCTATTCAAAACTTATATGATTTAAACTTCTTTAAATAATTTTCTCAATCCCTTATTGATATTTATGATACACTATTATACAACTCATGAGCGGCCTTTAGCAAGGCATAATGACTACCCAAATATCAGAAAAGTCAAGTGATTTGATTGTACCCTTCCATAAAAATAGTTATTGTGCAATTACTCCTTTCACCACTCTTATCTCAATTAGATTCTGAGTTTGGATTTCTGTCAACTTATATAAATCTAATTATGTATGTTCTATTAATTTAACCATTGTTCCCAAAATGCCCTTCATGGATCCCTATCCATCTTGGCATATTACTCTAGCTAGAGATTCTCTGAACAAGGCAATTATAGAATCATGAGAGATAACTTCCCTTAATAAATTTGGGATGGTGAATCCTTTATCGATTACTCAACTATCTTTAAGTAGGTCATGATATACCCAACCTCCTAACTATGTTCACACCTCGCTTGAAGTAATTAGTTATGGGGTCAAAGTATATCACTTGCTACTTAAGATAACCTTGGTGATCTCATGTCTAATGATACTTGCACAACCACTATAGAGAGATTCCTCACTGACATAGATTTAATATCCATGTAAGGATTCTCTTTATAGGTCTCTAATGAACTTGTTCTTCTAACAAGCATCCAATGAATGCCTTCTATGCTAAAATTGCACAAGATACATTTTGCTTGATGGCCATTGATGACCCGTGCTTGTTGCCTATATAAAATATGTCATTTTTATATAGGAGGCAATCTATTCCTAACCAAAATGTTGCCTAAATTTTTGTAGAATTCTCATAGAATGTGAGCTATGCTTTTTATTCAAATAACATGTAATTATGCTATTTGTTAGTATTGATGGCCCGTGCTTAGATGTTAGGATTGTAAAGTGTCTATCTTGTGTAGGGGGCAATCTATTCCTAGCCTGAATGCTATCAAAATTTTATTTATTGTAAAATATATAAGTCATGCTATTTTGGTGAACTTTAAGGCCTGTGTGTTGTTGTGAATGTCTTTCTCATGCTTTAGGCCAAGTTCAGTATAGAACGAGTAGGTTTATGTCCAAAAAGTTTCTAGAGGACTTTGGGCTGCTTGAGGAGGCTAACAGATTGCTAGCTAAGGCTGGTTAGATTGATTTGTTTGCCCTAGCTTTCATGACATATCCTTAGCTACTATTTTATATGGAGGGTATCAGTGGTTTGAAACCCAAAAGGGGGTTGTATAGTTCATGGCTTTGGGAGTACCATTCAGGATTACACACCGTAGATTTGGGGAGACAATAGGACTTCCCAATGGTTTGGGTATAGTGACACCACCATGTATGATGGATAGGGATAGGTGGAGGGCTGTGGCTTTGCTATGAGCAATATATTACTCAAACAATGTGAATAGCATGATGCTAGCTCTCTAGATTTATAGATACTTGCAGAAAGTTTTGTTTGCCTCTTACCTTGGATGCACTAGGAGTCTGGATAATATTAATTCAACAAACATTACCAATTTATGGGGAATGCATATGGGGTAGCACATTGACATCACCTATGAGATCATCTCAATGTTGACCAGGGTGAGCACTTCACTAGGGACTCAAGTCTGTGTGGGAAGGGTCATCACCAAATTACTAATATTAATTGGATTAGAGAAGGATCGTTTTAGAGATCTTATCATAGAGAGCATCCACATAGACCTTCAGACAAGGTCACTATATGCAAGGTTGAGCCTATAGAGGATGCAAGGGCTAATACATATTATTGACAATGCCAAAGACTCGATAGAGATATGGCCTTGATGTTATAGTGCTAGATGTAGTGATAGAGGAAGATGGCCAAGATAAGGTGGCAGATGTGGTGCCAGCAAAGCCTCAGGTGCCTTAGGAGCAGTCACCTCAATAAGATGGATAGACAAGTAAGCATTATGGATCTTAGAAGCCTTAAAGAGCAAGGATTAACTCAGATTATGAGTTTGACCAACAAATTAACCTACAAGATCTCCTAGATGGGTCACCACAAGCATCAACATACACTAAATCTCCTACCAGGCACCAGAGGTCCTTGGCTATGAGGTTTTCTCCTTACAAACATCTAACAGTTCCATCATCTTCGGTTCCTCTGCCCTATAGATACCCAGGGATGTCCAATTCTACTACACCTTTACCACTTGTTCCACCATCTCCTGTATAGGTGCCTATGACCACTCCCTTAAAGGATTTTTCCTCCAAGTTAGCAATATTGGAGGATTCTAGTATATGCTAGGAGGAATTATAAACCATTCTTATAGTAATATAGCCTTTCTAAATCTTACTAGTGGTTGTTCAGGCTTTACAAATAGAGTTATAGAGCCTTAGAGTAAATATACAGACCACGAGCCATATGTTCGATGAGACCTTATAGGTGGTTAATGATTTTATCACCTAGCTTATAGATTAAAGCACTCGCATCGAGATTGCAATTTTTAAGGCTAGGTAGGCTATGATCATCATATATGAGGAGCTAAAAGGTACATCAAATACCTGAGGGGAGACCTAATAAAGTTCCTAAAGTGTCACTCTAAAGCAATTTGCAAGGTGGGTTAGGGATCAAAGAGACTGTAGAGGTGATAGCAAAGATTTTGCAACCATTGACCTTAGTGTTGCAAGGTTTTAGATTCATGTTTGAGTAGGCAGAAGAGCAGCCACCTCTAACACCATAGGCTATGGCAATACCTCAACCACCTAGACTGCCATCTGGGTCGACATATTGTAGAGCACCTGGATCAAAGCCTTCTCAGTGACCTATTTATTTTGTATTCAGGGAGTACCTATTAAAATCTTCATGTAAGTAAATTTCAAAACATGTATTCACATAGTTTATCTACATATTTTATGCTCATATTTATTTCCATTTTCATATGTCACTTGGAATATGAATAAAGGAATAAAATATGAAACTAATTATGCCATATATAAATAAGATAAGAATGGAGAATATGGTCACGATTGTTGATAGATAATAAATAATAACAAATAAATAATGAGATAAAAGGCCTAAAAAAGGCCAAAGTCAATTAACAATATGCTAACATTGAACACCATATTCACTGTAGGTGTTAGAAACTCTCACTAGAGAGCATGTATATGTGTTCTCCAGATAAGAGAGGAATGCAAAGAATCATTTGCACAAGAAAACATATGAAAATAATTATTAAGAAAAGATATAAGTCCAATGATGATGCATATCTACCAAAGCCTCCTTAGTGGACAACTATATTCCCTGAGAAAAATATAAACCATCAGCAATCTGATTTTTCATGCCCAGGTGCTAACCAGTAATGTTTAAGAAGCACTGATTCTGCATACCCCAAGCACTAATTGATCTTTATCAAGTCATTATGATTCTGCATGCCCTAGGTGCTAATTAGATGTATTAAAATAGCCTTGATTTTGCATGCCCCAAGTATAAATCAAGAAAAAATATTATTTCTTATCCTAATTCTGCATACCTCAGGCACTATTTGGATAAGTGGAGACTCGTCACCTTACATGGAGTTAGTCTTAAACCTTGATTTTGTAAGCCTCAAGTGTAATCAAGTGAAGCTTTTTGTTATCTCAATTCTACATGCCCCAGCGCTAATTAAACAATTTGGAGACTCACCACCTTAAATAAAGTTAGTCTTAAACCTTGGTTCTGCATACCCCAAGCAGTAATCAAGGATTTTAACGAGTAAGTAAACCAAGAGATTTTTTGCCTCAGGTATGCATCTTTTTCCTTTGGTTCTAAATTTTGGGTCACTTTGGCATCAGTACACAAGCTCTCTAAAATTAGGGGTAGCTGTGGATATTGTGACCCAAGGCAGCCTAGATCAGGGTTACTGATAATGAGAAAATAGCATAGTGGTGAAAATAGTTTTGGATATTAAAGCTTAGATAGTGAATTTCTCACACCTTTTTAATGTTTTTTCATGAATTTCCAAGTATTTCTAAGTGTTTTAACAAAACATGCATAAAAGCTTTAATTTTAGCCTCCACTAGTGATAGATAGCTATCTGTCACTTAAGAGGTGCCCATCCATGGGTCCCTCTCTCTTAGGTGGCTCATGATATGAGCTTGAAAAACTCATAAATATTATGTTTTTTTGTTTAGTATTGAGTTTATTATTTTTAAATTTTATCTGTATTTTGTTGCTTTTATATATTTTGTGTGTTTGTGGACGTTTTACTTGTTTTGTAGGAGAATGGAAATGGTTTAGGGCTTAAAGGATATCAATTGGAGAAGAAGGTGAAGAATTAAGGCTACAAGGTCATTGTCACGAGGGCGACAATGCATGGAGGTCACGACAGCCAGCGGAGAAAGGCAAGCAAGCAGAAGAGAAGAAATCGTAAGCCAAGCTTGAGCGTGCTGTGTTGCGAGCACGATAAGAGGCGGTTAAGGAAGTTGAATGTGAAGAGTTAAAATTTTTCATCAACACTTGCAACTTTTTAGAAGAATCACTTGAAGGGACATCTCTTTTAGAGATGTATATATATCATTTTAACATAATTTTATGAGGATGATTGAATTTTGACTTGATAATCTTAAGAACAATAGTTATTTTTAGTACTCAGATTATTTTTCTTCTTTTGAAGAAGAAGGCAAGCAAGGAAGAAGATATCTTTGGTGAAAGGAAAAGGGTTGAGAGATCCCCTTCTTCTATTTCTTAATTTTATTTCTTCCTTGTAATCTTTAAATGGATGTTGTTTTGGCATTTGATTATATATGAATGGATTACTATTTCCATTTACATAATTGATCTTTGAATGTAGAATTTGCTATTGATATTTGATTAGTATCATTATAGGTGAAGGAAAACGACCTTAAATGGCAATTCCTTTTTTTGAAAATCTTAATAATTGTTATAAATAAGAGAGTTAGTGAGAGCAACATTTTATTGATAGTTAATAGTAAATTCATTTTCAAAGCATAGTTTGAGAGATCACATGTGGAGATAATCGCTATATAGAATCAACTAATTCATTAAAGAGAGCTAAGGATTAGCATTTTAATTGCATGTTTTAGGCATTATTATTCATGCCGAGAGAGTGGATGAGAAATATATTCCAATTTGGCTTACTAATAAGATTAAAACATATTAAATGAAATAATGGTATTAAATGCATATTCATGAGATTTCATTATATATATTGTCTTCTTTGATCATTTTTATCTAAGATTTAATTAGTTTACACAATAAAGTATATTAGAATTAATTTCCACTTATGAACGTTGTAAACAAAAATAAAATTGAGTAGTAATAGTGAGTAATTTCAATTAACATTCCTCATGGGATCGATATCTGAAGTACTATAACTGGTACACCATATACTTGCGATATTTAAGCTTTTAGAAAAAGTATAATAGCTCAACTAGGAAAAATTAAGTTTTAGTAATGAAGGATGGTCATCCCTCACTTGAAGCTAGGTTTCCTATTCTTTTGGGTTTTTAAAAAGGTAGTATGGATTCTTCAAGATGTTTCCTGGATTTAGAGGGCCTGATCTTTGGATTTGGGGAGATTTGAAAGGGATTTCAATTCAAAAGTCTTCCTTAGGTATAAAAATATAAAAGAGGAAAATCAATCTTTTTAGGAGCCACCGTTAAATAAGAAGAATAGTTTCTCTCTTTCGAACCTGGAGCTCTAACAATTCTTATTTAAACACACACACATGCAAAAATGATTTTTAGATTTTATTTTGAGGAACGCAAATCATAAATTGGAGCAGAGATCTGGATTATAATCACCATAGAGACAGAATATCTCCTACGGGTATTATTCTAGGCTCTCCTTCTATTCTTCTCTCTCTAGAATTCAAAAAACATAATCATATGATTTTTGATGTATGTTCTTATTCTTTATTTGCTATTCTATTTGACCAATACATATGTTGATTCGAGATGTTTTAGGTTGTGAATCTAAGTTTAATTGGCATTCTTATGGTGTATGAATATTGATTTTCTCAATTGTTGTATATTTTAAAGCTTTAATTTTGCATCTTTTAATCATTTAAATGTATGTTTTATGTGTATTTCATATATGATTCATTGGTGTGGTGTATTTTGGCGTGATTTAGGTTGTATAAATATATTTTTAAGGCTAAAAATTATTTTGCATGATTTTTTCTAAATTTTGGCACTTTTTTGCATTTTTTATTCTGTCCAGTGGTGACAGATGGGAAAAAGGCATGAGCGATGGTCGTCCCTCATTTAAGGGATGATATCCCTTAGTTTTCTTCTCATTATCCATCTCTCATTTCTTCTTATAGCCATCCCTTACCTCCTGCGACCGTCCTTATGTGTGTTTCCAACCATTTATTATGTATTTCATGTATATTAATGAATATTAATCATTTTTCATCATATTTGTGTGTTATTTTAGGGACTTTTTTAAAAATAGTATTTTTTAAAAACTTATTTTGAGGAATGTTATGGGAAGTTTATTCCCGCAATACGACATTGCGAGATTAGGTGGTGGGGGCCACTTCCAATATCAGCTGACCGAGGGACCAATAAATAAGAAATTCTGGTACGGCCCACTTGTTTGATACCGCAACAAGGGGTTGCAGGAATAGGTTAATATTAATAAGCTCATCCATGTAATGAATGAGCTGCTCTGCCATAATGATAAAGGTGTACAATAATGAACCCAAGGTCTTGGGTCCAACTCCCATGGACAGTAATATATCAAATTATTTTTTTCTTTTTTTTCCAGAATAAAATTTACAATTAATTTTTATACAAATTTGATTGGCTTGGCTCCATTAATATTACCAATTGAAAATTACTTAAACCCGAATTATGACACACACAACATAACTATACATAACAAAGTTCAAAATTTTAATATGAAAAATTGTAAAAATTTAAAATCAACAGTGAATATATTTTATACGTATAATGTGTCATAACAATTCAAATATACATATTAACATTTTTTTAATAATATTATGTGATATTGAATAAGCTAGATTAAATGTCATGTTTTAAATTGTTTTAAAGGCATTGTAAATTAAAATAGTAACTGTAAATGTTAATTATATTTATAGTAAAATCTAGATATTTAAAAAAATTATAAAATCAAATTATTTCCAATACATATAAAATTAGTGGGCCAATATGACTAAATTAAATATTTGGGCTAATATATCAAATATTTTTTTACTAATTAAATACCAACATGTTCCCCTAAGTTTTAAATTATATTTAAATTAAAATATAAAGTAACTTTATTTTTTTTATTCAAATTAAAATTAATTTAAAAATATTTTGAGTGTAAATTAAAATTTATAATTATTTTTTAAATAATTAAAAAAATAGAGATAATATAAAATAATTTAAATTGATTATAAAATTATTTAATTTAAAAAATTAATTATAGATTTTAATTAATTAATGTATTAAAATTAATTGTAAATTTTTATTTGAAAAAAAAGAAAAAAATAATTTGATATATTGCTGTCCATGAGAGTTGAACCCAAGACTTTGGGTTCATTACTATACATCTTTACCATCATGGCAAAGCAGCTCATCCGTTGTATGGATGAGCTAATTAATATTAACATATTCCCACAGACCCTTGTTGTGGGATCAAATAAGTGGGCTCCACCAGAATTTTTTATTTTTTGGTCTCTCGGTCAGCTGATATTGGAAGTGGCCCCCACCACCTAATCCCGCAACGTCGTATTACGAGAATAAACTTCTCACACCATTTTTTCAAATACTTTTACAAACACACCATTTCTCAAAATAAGTTTTTAAAAAAAATACTATTTTTAAAAAAGATCCATTATTTCATGCATTTTCATGCTATAATGTCAATTTCTATATGATTTTTATAATTAAATGTTTTAATCATTTTTATTATTATGTATTAATTCTTTATCTTTTTACTTTTTGTTAGTATTTGATTAATTGGGTTTTGAGGATTGCTTTAAATTCTTGCATAGGAAGTAATACTTCAGAAATGATCTGCTTCTTGTTGCCCATCTAGTTTTTCTGGCTTTTATTTCCTTTTTCATGGTTTTGTTTGCTTAATTATTTATCTTTCATTTATTAGATTATTTTCCTTTTTTATGTATTATTATTTTTTTAGGGTTGTAATAATTAGTAAAAAAAGAGGATTTTGTGCAGAATAAAAATAAAAGAAAATCAAAAATGTTTTCTACCAAATAAATTGGATTTTTTCCTAAAATATGGACCAATCTCCAATTTTTCAGCCTAAATTCAGACAATATAATAAAATATCTTTTTGTAAATATGCATGTGGGAACCAATGCTCCTAAACTAATTAATAGCCTATTTTATTTATGATTTTTCCTTTGTAAATTATTTTTTTCTATCAGACAATTTACTTTTGTAATAATTTAAGTATGATTTTTATTTTAAATATTTACCTTCTTGCCTTTTTATTTGAATGGGATGTTTTAATTTTTATTACTTGCATTATGTGAGAGAGGAGAGGGCATTGATTATAAAACTCAATTTTAAAACAACACCTAACCAATATGGCAAATAAAAGTGATGTTCAAAACATCAATTTATATTTAGGCATCAAAAGGTTGAGATTAACTTTCCTAATGTTCTATTAGGTGGCGACATCATGATGCCTACCTTATTGGGCCCATTAGTAGATGCCTTCATAGGTTGACTACCAACAATAATTTGGACTTGATCCTTTTTTATTGCAAAGTAGCAAATTTATGAGTTAAGTGAGCATATTCTAATCTTGGACCTCAAAAATGGGCCTCCAGCAATCCAATCAAAATGAGCAAAGGCTCTGATATGTATCATAATATCTTTTATTTAAAATCCCTTATTTGCTACCTTAGACAATAATAGGAAACTTGGTAATGCTTTGCTCTTGATTATTTATATTAAAACCTATTACTATTTTGTTTAGGTTTCATTAATGTCCGTAAACCCTAGATAACATCTATATTTGACATATTCCCCATTATCTATTAAATTATGTACTATAAGTGTTTGATGATCTATGAGTTATTTTCTGTTAAACTTATTTATATTATATGTTCATTACTATCAAGTGTAACTATAACAGATGTTAAGTTTTACACTTAATGTTAACTTTACTTTTATGCAGGTGGTTACTTATTTGAGGCATAGTCTAAAGTTAAGACAACTAGATTTAACCAATTTAGAAGTTTAGGATTAATTTAAGATGTTCCATTTTGTATTTAATCAGGGTATTATGAATAGATATTTTAATTGTTATAAGTAAATTATCTCATTTTTTTATGACTTTATATGTATAGTTTAGTTATCACCCATATACCCTCTTAAGGGGTATTAGGGTGTGACAATTTTGGGGTATCAAAGTCTAGGTTTAGGTAATTTTAGCCTAAATCAAGTCCTAGTAATTCAAACATAGATAAGTTAGTTGTGTAGTCAACCTATGGAGATTGTCCCTATCCTGATAAAGTATGATTATAGAAGGTCTTGCAAAAATATTAGAGTAGTTATTTAAGGATAATTGTGTTGTTAGACCCCTTTCTCCCATTTTTAATCTGTTTCTCATATTAAGATAGAATATTTTTAGATCTTTAGGGAGTAATTTTATTTGAAAACCCTATTTAGAATGATTTCTATTGTTAAATTTGTTTTAAGGTACCCGATATTGATGGCATTTAAGGTTCTAACTAATTTGATTTAGAAAAATGATGAATGTCATGTAATTGCAAGAAGTAAGATACTTGAAAGCTATTATCAGTGCATAAGTTATTTGACATTGATGTATCAATCTTGAATGAATTCAATAAGAGATTAAGAGAAGTATAAGAGATCAGCATTCCAAATATGTCATATGCATAGTGTAAAGTACTAGATTTCTTTTAAAAAGAAAAAGAAAAAAGAGTATATTGTTTAATGGGTTGAATATGAAGAATACAGTTTGAGCAACTCTAAAAGGGTAAGAAATTTTAGGTACTATTAATACTTGGTTATGAGTGAGTAATAGCTTGAAGTGTTGTTTGCATTTAATTTAGTTGAATTACTAGATGAATTGGTTTCAGTTATGAACTAATTTCTAAAAAAAAAATGCCTTATTTTATTAGCATAATGTTGTATGAAAGAAATATTATATTTGAGCATTTAGAAGAATTAAGTAAATTGTGTAAGTGTTAGCTAATAACTCTAAGAGACATGTGCTAAATTGAGCCCAGCTATTATCATGGAATTACAATAGTTTTTATTTTCCTAGTTTAATTTGCTCTCATTAAAGAGTTTTTATTTATATCCTATTTCTATTTTGGTATGAGTTTTTACTCTTTTGAACTTTTCAAATTACATAATGTTTTGGATTAAGAGTGACCCTTGATGAGGGTTTTGTTGTTAGTAAGGAAAATAGTGGTAAATCTAAGTGTTTAAACTATGTAATGGCAAATGTAGGACAAGTAACCTGCTTAAAAGGGGTCATGTTTAAGGAGTAACGATTATTGTTTACTGTTAGTATTTGAAGGGATTCTGAAACCTCATGGTATGGTTAGGCTTTGTAAGAAAATTAAAGGGGTTTAATCTAATTATGTTACTATTTTACTTTTTATTGCTTTTTATAAATGAGTTATTTGTGATACAAACTATGACTGGCTTGAAAGCATGAGAATTGAGGTACTTGTGTAAGTTATAATACCTTCAACATTCTTGCTTTCATATTAATTATAAGTTGTAATTGAGCTATATAAACATGAAAGATAAATGGAAATTTTTTTTATTGTTTATTACGGCATGGTTTGACTTTTAAAAGTTAATGTTAGTATACTTGTGCTAAAATTTGAAAAAAAACAAATGAACAAAGGTGATCTAATAGACTATAAAAGGAAAATTTAAGTTTGTTATAAATTTTAACTAGAAAATGTCTTATTGTACATGAGAGTATTGGTAGTTGATTTGTAATAATGTTCATAGACTTAGAAGAGTTTTGTATGAAGCCTGTAGAATTTGAAGGTGATCGATAAATTTAATTGGTTAATGATCAGTTAAAATAGTGACCAAAATCTAAAAATAACAGTGCAGAATAAATGTCATGAGTGCAAATTTCAAGGGCAAAATTCATTTAAAAGGAAGAGAATTTTAACACCCCAAGTATAACCTTGGTGGACTTGGCCAACATAGTTGGAAGTTTTGAATTTGTTTTGGGTAGTTATTGTAATGTAAAAGTTTGGAAATCGAGTATATACCTATATTTGGGGCTTATATTAAAATAAGATTTGGAATTAAATTATGAATGGCTATCAAATTACTTAATAGGGACTGGAGAGATATTGTGCTAATATTTTTATATGGCTACTAATAGGAATTTAACACCTAAATTTCTAGAATGATTAAGAGTGGTTGAAGTATAAATCTATTAATAGAGGAGGTCGGCTATGAAAAAAAAAAGAAAGAAAAAGAGGTAGAGAGAGGGAAAAACCATCATTGTTGGCCATTATATTCTCCTTATTTCCTTCTATTTCTATCCTAAGTCCTGAGTTTTATTTGAAATTATAAAGAGGAGGTGAGGATGTCAATTCAAGAGTTAAAGTGGGTTGATCTACAGGTGAGATAAAATCTTATCATTCTCGTTTCCTCTATTTTGCAAATTTATATATTAAAAATTTGATTTGAATTTAGAGTGTTAATTGATGAAAATTTCTTTTTTAAGCTGAAGAACAAGGTAAATTTTAAAGGACAGTAGCAGGTTTTGATATAAAAGTTAGGTTACTCTACTTCAGCAAGTAAGTGAATGATTAATTTTGTGCTCACCCTAAGTTTAATGTTGTTGGACTAGTTGTTAAAAGGATTGGTGATTGAGAATGAACTGGAAATTTAGTGTGTATAAACAAGAATTGATGTCATATAATTCTTCTAGAAGTTCTCTAAAGTTTGCATGAGCTAATGTTGAATACTTTGTTAGGTTGCTCTTTCTCTGTTAAGAATTGGAATGATTTAGGAAGAGTTTTGCTAGAATATGTTTAGTAGGGAATTAGTAAAGAATTGAGTAAGAATTCCTAAACTAATGCTAAGCATAGGTGTTTTCTCATTTATTGGTTTTTTAACAGCCTTTGGGTGGAGTTTCATCTTGAAATAAATGAATTGGAAGTGGATGAATTTATAGTTCTAGAGCCTGCACTATGTCAGGACCTATGAGATTGAGCACTTGTGATGTTATGCCTTAAATGTATGTGATGAATTGTTGTAAATTAAGCTTAAATAGTTAGGTAGAGTTAGGAGGAAATCACTAAACCTGATAGAGACAATTTTGGCTCAACTGCATCACTAGTGCATTTTTAGTCTAGAAGCTTTCAACTCAACTGAGATAGAATTTGGTTTAGCTGGGTCACTTTAGTAGCTTCAATCTAAAAGCATTTGACTTGGCGAAGCACTCGTCATCCAAGTCAAGTCCTTTCTATTTTATTCATGTATTTTGTAATTCTTGTCTCTATTCTTTGAAACTATTTGGGTGTTAATAAAGCTATGTGAATTCAATAGTAAACTATTTATATGATTAGCAAGTACATTTTCTCTTCCAAAGCTTTAGCTTGGGATATAGCAAAAGACCTTGTAAAATCTCAATTGGGTGCTCTATACTCTATTGAATTTGTAACCTATATATATATATATATATATATATATATATATATATATATATATATATATATATATATATTCTTTCTATATGGATTTTGATAAGTTGGCAGTTAGATACTAAGGTGGTCCGATTTGGAAATTTTGTTCCTAAATTTAATGGCATTAAAGTAACTAGTGATATGTTAAAGCTTTATGATTATAAGTTAAGAACCATCTTAAGTCTTCAGTAAATCCTTAATATTGATGGGAGGTAACCTTACTTCAATGGTTGTTATCCTTGTAATAGAAGGTGTCTAATGAACTTGTCTCAAGGTAGATCATTAGAAAAAAATAAATTTAGGCCTAAGAAACATAGGTTTGACAAAATGATAAATTTAAGAAGATATTAGTGGGAAAAAAGCATTGGATTATAGGAATGAGATGTTTGGCAGTTCAGACAAAAGATTAGTCTACTAAAAAAGGAATTTCTTACTTTTGATTTTAGAATTAGTTTCGATGTCTCTATGTTATATAAATGTATTGTTAATTCCATGATTTTATAGTTTATAAATATTTAGTTGATGGATGTTTTGGGAATGATTTTAGTAGTATATATAATCTACAAAAATTTTATTAAGCTTAAATTACTTACTTCTAACAATGTGAACTCTTTATATATTATGACCAAATGTCTGCAAGTATATTGAATCGACTAAGCAATATAGGAGAATACAATTAAGACCCCTAAATTATCGAGCCTAAGAGATTGTGAATGTAGGGTTTTTTTGTTTGTTTAATTATATATGTAAATTTCCCAATTTTTTTCGATGATTCATATTAAAACTAATAAATTTTAACCAAATAAAATTAAATGAATTAAAATGATAATGAAATGTACTTGAAAGCAATACAAATAGAAAACGGACTTTAAGATACAACAATCACTAAATAACAGCTTAAGTCTTCAATCCTCCCTAGACCCAATGAAAAATATTTTAACATAAAGATAATATGATCTAAATGTGGATAACCTAACAAATCCAAGTTTCCTATTTCAAAGCAAACTATTATAGATATTCAATTTCCCATTTCGGAGCCAATCGAGTAACTAGCCTAAGCATAGGTCTTAAAATCCTAGATACGGATTGACTTCCCATTTTGAAACTAATTGACCTAGTACCTATTCATTTCTCACCTATTACTGAATCTAAAATGCAATAACTATAGATCTAATAGCCTTTATTCCAGAATCACTATTAAACTTATAGCTAAAAGAAGCACAAATAGAGCATTTAAACATCCAATCCAAACAAGCACAAAACCCATTCATCTAATATAAGAAAATGATAAAATACTTGAATAAAATAGATATTTAGATCATCACATAGAAGAATAAATATCATATGATATATTAATCATAAAATAGTTTACATTTTTACATAGGTATGTGGATTCATAAATCCCCAAGTAACAAAGTCACTACTCTCAACACATTAATGAAAATAAAGAGATAAGAGAGAAAGAAACTAGTAAACCCATTTGTTAAATCTAATGATGAAATCTGAATCCAAATCTTCTCTTTTAATCTTAGCATACCATAATTAAATCTAAACTAAACTTTGATAAACTAAATAAAAAAGAAGTGTTCAATCTAAGAATACTATTGAAATTAATGTAAGTAAAGTGTTTACAATCGATGAAAATATTAATAACCTTAAAATGCTATATAGAAAACTAAAATCTTTATCCTCCTCTTTGCCTAACAGATTCTAATACAAATACTTCCCAGTCATGACCATACTATTAAATTATAATCTTTAAATAGGTCACAACTAGAACAAATCTTTCCTAGCCATGATAAAAGCTTCTAAACTGAAACTCAAGAAATAATCAGAGGGTCACAACTAGGATAAATCCTTCCTAGCTATAGCCTTTATGAAACGGTGAGTTTTAAAGATTCTTCAGGGAACATAGCTGGAATCATTTCATTTTAGCCGTGACCTAAGCTAAAATTCTACAAAATATTAAAAATTTCATCATTACGGTCAAATCCAATCAAAATTACCAAATTTGGCAAAGAGAATAGAATTTATCATGCTAAACACTAAAAACACTAAAAATACACTAAAATATAGAAAAATTACAAACAAAATCACACTTAAATATTTCTTTCCCTATAAAATCTCAAGTAATTTAAGAGTTTTAAGCTCTTCTCCTTTCTAATGCAAGTACCCAACACTTAAACATTACCATCATTGCTAGATTTTTGAATTTGATGTTTTTTGGAATGAAGAACTACTAACTAGATCACTTCTAAAATGATAAGCATGGGCTTTCAACAATTTCAATTAAAATGGAGCTATACTTAATTTTTGCAAAAACTAGGCAACAATCCCCAATTTCTAAGATTTTACACATTAAAGTCCACCCCTACACTTACTTAAACAACCTTTGAAAAATGAATCCAACCTACTCCTATAATGGTCAGTTCTTAGAAAGGGAAAAAAAGCTTTTTAAGCTAGTGGTTATCAAAATGAGTGTAACAATAAAAAAAATTTTAGCATGCTCAATAAGCTTAAAAGGGGTTAACAATGGATAACATGAATAAAGGTAGGTTAAAAGTCTTTTTAAAGTAACTAAACATAACAAAATTTGCCTAAATCATATCCTAACTTAATTCAAGTTGTTACTTTGCTTTGAATGGTGATGAGGAAGGTTTTAACACTCTAAAATTTGTATTCAATCACCTTCATACATTGGTTTTTCTAAATTTTTAAAATAGGCCTATAGTGAACATTAATTAGGAAACTCACTAATATTAAACTAGTTGAAGCTAAATGAAAATGAAAATTCTCTTAGGCAAACAAATACTTTTTTGTTAATTGCAAGCTTTTAAATAAGTTATTCTAACTCAATGTTTGAAACTATTCAAAGCGAAAATAAATTCAAAGGCAAAATTAACTAAAATATAAAAGTACTTAATAAAAGCAATAACAAAAAACTATGGCAAGCATAACTAAAGAAATCAAAAGCTAAAAATAAAAACTTATTGCAATAATTAAAATAAAAACAACAGATTAATTCTAAAAGCAAACAATTAAAATTAAAAGAGAAAACCCAATACTTTTCAAACCACAACATAACTAAAAAAAAGCTTTAAACAATGATTAAAACTACTTAAAGGAACATACAAAAGACTACTAATGACATTGGTAAAATTCAAGCATTATTTCATCAAACATTTTCTTAAAGCATGCTTTTAAAAACATCATCTCAAAACAGTTTCTCAAAAATTTCTTCTGAAATAGCCCTTACCACACACTTTAAAATTTTACTACCCTCAGCAAAATGGAAATTAAATTACTCAAAATTAGGGATTAGGGAATCCTTCAAATCACTACTCTTATGTTGGTGGTGATGGAAATTAGGAGTCAAATCTAAAAGTTAGATACACCATTGAAATCATCATTTGGTCTATTTGGGACTAAATCTCCACTTGACATATCTACAAGTTCTTTATTTTGTTAATCAAATGTGTATATTGAGGAGAGGATAAAGTAATAGCTTCAGCATCCAAAGTGCCTGGAAGATTAGCTTGGCCTTTAGTGACAAAGATAAGGTACTCTTCCTCCTCAAATAAGTGCTCTCCATTAGGAAGATCTATTCAATCAAAAAAATCTTAATGTTCCTCAGCATTTTTTTATCAATTAGTGGTGTCTCTCCCAAATCTTTTCCCAATGAAGCATGGTTCATAGCTTTGGCTAAAATAGTGACGATTCCTCCAAGATAATTTTTTTCACCTATTTGGGATAATTCTATAAGTTTTCAATCTTTTTTTGTATGTAGAAATCCCTAGTTAATTTTATACCCTACACCATGGAATATAGCACAATTGCTTTAAAGGTGTTGACTTATCCTAGTCCACCTATATGGGTAAAGATTGATAAAGCCAAAAATTGATGCAAGATACGAAGCATATAATTCTTAAGGTGGTGCAATTTTATGAGCTTGGTAAAATATTCAGATGGCTCTACCTCATCACAAATGGTCTCTTAAACATCTTGCTTTTTGTAATTGTCCAAAATTCTTCCGTATGCACTAAAAATTCTAGATGCTTAGAGAATTCATTGAGGGTTATGGCATATGCTTTCCTATCCAACCAAAAAGAAACTCTTTTTGAATCTTCATAACTATCCTTCCCTACTCTTATTCTCATAGAAGCAAGGAAATATCTGGTTAGATGAGATGCACTCATTTTATTTTGATAAAGAAGTTTGTCCACCCAATGTTGTCAATTAACCACTGTGCTTCTTGATATAACCTCATTTCTGACATCAAGTCCACGCCCAAGTAGGTAGTTGGCATATATTTAGCATTGGAGAATTTTTCACAATTCGGTGTCATCTCCTCTAATACCTAACTTGGTACCTTTGTAGTTGGCGCTCCATGTTGTGATGATGATGAGGCTCCAGCATCTTATCTCAACCTCTTAGGTGCCACTACAAAATAGAGAAATAGATTTTAGCTATGCCACTAATCACACATATAGACAAATGATGAAAGCTTTAAAATTTAACAAATACACATGCCAAGATAAACCAACAATGTGCTTAGCTAACGAAACACATTGTAGGCATTATAAACATTAGGTTAAAAAATACAAGAATAGCACATCAATATTCAAATTGACATTATAGAAATTAACATCAATGTGGCCTAACAAGGTTTAGAATTGACATTGACTATACAAAGATAAAAACCTTAGAAAATCTCAATTGTCAATGCATTCTATTATCAAAATAAGACAACAAAACAAGATGGAAATGCATAAATCACAAACGCTAGACAAATCATTCCTAAGTGTCAAAAGAGAACAACAATCATAAATGCATAAATCACAAACACTATACTAATCATTCTTAAGTGCCAAAAGAGAACAATAACCATACACATAAGCATTATGATCAAATAAAATAAGAATGGCTAAAACAAAGGATAAAGAGTCATTTAGGCATTTTAGCAAACACTGGTGTGCAACAATTTTAAATTACAAGAAATTAGATCTGTATGCACATGCACAGCTCCAAGAATCATTGTTAGTTATAATAACTCAAGAGACAAAATGAAACACAACACAATAACCACCATAACCATTAGAAAAATCAAATGGAAATGAAAAAAATGAACAACTAAATTCAAAATGGCATTTAAGAATAACAACAATTAAATGCACTATTATATTGAATAAAAGTTACACAAAGAAGCTCTTAATCAACCAAAATAGAGAAAATAAAAGATGAATAAAATATTTGATGAAACAAATATATAAAAAGGTAATTACTTGTTAGAGATTCCAAGCTAAATGGAGTGAAAACATTGAAGAGAGAGGTGTTGGAGCAAAAAATGAAGAGGAAATAGAGTGGAGGTGAAATGATAAATGAAAAGGTCTATTTATAGAAATTTCATAATTGGAACCCCTAAAGTCATGGCTAGATTGATTTTGTGCTAGCTGTGACACATATAATCCTTTAAAATGCACTTTTTAGCTTTTTAAAGGTCACAGCTAGAATGATTTTATGCCAACTGTGACTAGCCATTTTGGATCAAATTTGAGCAAAATTTTCAATGGTAACAGCTAGAATGAATGTGTGCCAACCATGACAAACCTTTTTGGACTAAATATATATAAATTTTTAATTACTCACAGCTAGAATGGATGTGTGCTAGTCTTGACAAACCATTCTAGACTAAAGGAAAAAAAGTCCTTATGGTCACGGCTAGAATGAATTGGTGCTAGCTGTGAAAAACCATGTTGTACTAAAACTACCAAAATTTTGAATTGGTCATGACAGTAATGAATTGGTGCTTGCTATGACAAACCCTTCCATTCTAAAAATAGCTAAATTTTTCAATGGTCATGATTGGAATGAATTTGTGCCAATCGTGAAACATAATTTTTGCAAATTTTTAAAGTTTGACTCTTAATTTCAAACAAGTTTTACACATCTAATTTAACTCCAACAAAGCATGAAAAATTCTAAACACTTATGCACCATAGAAATTAGCAAAGACACTACAAAAATTAATACTAAAAATTAAAAGTAGGAAAATAAAAATTGAAACAAAACTGACAAGAAAGTTAAAAAAAAGATAGTTTTGAGTTTAGCAAGTCGGTAGATTGACTTTCAAGCATTTGCCCCACATCAATTAGTGTAAATGGCTTAAGTTAGCGGACATTCACCTTTAACTCCTCATGATCATTTAGATGCTTGATTGTGACAACTTCATACTATGTGACTTCAATCAGAAGAAATAATCACCAAATTCAAAATCAAACTTTGCTTTGAAGTATTGAAGGCCCACAAACACTCATTATAAAAATCAAATATAGCATCTTTCCTCAGTGAATTAGATAAAGGTTTAGTAATTTTTAAGAAATCCTTAATAAACCTATGGTAGAATCTTGAATGACACTAAAAACTCCTAACTCATTTCACATTTGTTAGGTGTGGAAGTTTTTCTATAACCTTGACTTTAGCTCTATCAACTTCTATCCCCTTCTTAGAAATTTTGTGACCTAATACAATGCGTTCCCTTACCATGAAATGACATTTCTCCTGATTTAGCAATAGGTTAGTTCGCTCATACCTACCTAAAACTAGATTAAGATTTTCTAAATAGCTCTTAAAGTCCCTTCCATGGATAGTGAAATCATCTATGAATACCTCCATAAATTTTTCAATAAAGTCATGGAAGATAGCCATCATACATTGCTAAAATGTAGTAGGTATGTTACAAAGGTAGAAGGGTATTCTTCTATATGAAAAAGTGCCATAAGGGCAAGTAAAGGTAGTTTTCTTTTAATCTTTAGCACTATAGGATTTGTAAATATCCCAAATATGCACTTAGGAAATAATAAAACCGCATCTCAAACATTTTGTCACTAAATGGTAAAAGGAAATGGCCTTTTTCGGTTGCGTTATTTAACCTCCTAAAGTCTATGGTCATTCTCAAACTCGTAACCATACTAGTAGGTATGAGGTTATTAAGCTCATTTTCTACAACAGTCATACCACTTTACTTTGGAACATATTGGAAAAAACTTATCCAATTACTATCATAAATTGGAAATATAATGCCTGTATCCAGCAACTTTAAAACTTCCTTTTCATCACTTCTTGTATTTTTGGATTTAATCATCATTGGGGTTGAATATGGGCTTACAATTCTCCTCCATAGGAATCTGATGGGTTAATAGCTTGGACTAATTCATTTAAGATTAGTTATCCCCCATTATATGGCTTTCTTTAGCTTCTGAAGCACCTCTATCAATAACTCTTCTCTTCACCTATCAAAATAGAAGAAATTATTATAGGTTTCTCATTAATTTTTAAAAACACATATTTCAAATGTCAAAGAAGGGGTTTAAGTTAAACTTTTGATTCTCCCTTAGGAAGTTTAAGTACTTCTTCCTTTTTGTCATCTTTTTGCATAAATTCCTTCTTTAAATCTACCAAAACATCACTTTTAGCCTTGTTGAACACTTAATATTCAAAAGAGTGCATCAAATAGCTTTTTAAAGGGTTATCTAGCAAGATCCCTTTTTGTAGCTCATCTATGTAATCTTAAATTTTATCCATAAAACACAAAGATTCTTTAAATTCACATGATGGATTCTTCATAACCTTATTGACAACAAATACCATCTCCTCATCGTTGAGCTGAAGGGTCACTATTTACCTATATACATCAATAAGAGCCCTTACAGCATTTAAAAATGGTCTTCCGACCATTAGTGGTATTTTTTTTATCTTCATCCATATCCATGACAATGAAATCCACTAGGAATAAGAAATTCCCCACCTGGACCAACAAATCCTTAATGATCCCTTTTGGATGTTTCACTGAACAATTCATTAGTTGAAGGGTCATTCTTATTTCCTTGATGTCTCCAAGTTTAAGTTTCCTTCATATAGAATAAGCCATCAAGTTAATGCTAGCTTCTAAATCATATAAAGCATTTCTAACAAAATTCCCTCCTAATTCACAAGGTAATGTGAAACTACCTTGATCCTCTAACTTATTTGGAATTTTGTTACTTAAAATGGCACTAAAACTTTCAAATAGTTGCACTATTCCTACCCCCTCTATCTTTTTCTTATTAGTGCATAAATATTTCATAAACTTTGCAAATTTGGGCATATGAGGCAAAGCTTCAACAAAAGGTAAATTGATATGCAATTTCTTAAATATATTAAAAAATATTTTATCCACCCTAAATTATAGTGATTGCTGAGTTGATCATTCATCTTATAATCATGAATAACATTTGCATCCCCCATCATTTGGGTGTAAGAATCATTAGTTTTTTGCTCATTCACCAAACTATCTCCTTTATATGAACCACATTCTTATGACAACTGACACATTCTGAATTTTCAACCCATGTAATTCCTTTTTAAGCAACTTTATTTATACTTTCAACATTGCCACTTTATCCACACTATGAACTCCTTTCCTTTTGTTAATATCCCTTGTATTAGGCCATTTTGCTTCGTTCATCACCATTTCATCAAGTAATAAAAATGTTTCTTTTAGAACTTTATTCATAAAGTTTCCCTTTGAAGTTGTATCCAATAATAATTTAATTATGGGGTTACAAGTTACATAGAAAGTTTACATTAAATGATTGCTATCTCATAATAAGGATAGCTCTTCAACAACCTTCTAAATTTCTCCCATACTTCATGAAAAGATTCCTCACTCAACTATTGAAAGTTATAAATGTTATTCCTTATGCTTGCAATCTTTGTTTGGGGAAATAATCTAACTAAGAATTTCTCCTGCATTAGTTTCCAATAGCTTATAGATTGATTGGGCAGCATTTATAGCTAGTCTCTCGCTTTCCTAATGAGAGTGAGTGGGCAAATCTTTACCCTAATTGCATTTGTAGAAATCCCTTGGATTTGAAAGATTTTTAAAAAGATATAAATGTTATTATAAGAGGAAGAAGATTGAATTAAGCTGTAATTTATCCAAAGTCACTGTAAGGTGAATAAAGCATGATCGCTTAATATGAAAATCTCTATCTCTCTCTCTCTATATATATATATATATACACACACACACACACAAACACAGAGTATAGTGAAAAGCTTTAGGACAATAAACCTATAAGCTTATGATTTGGGGTCCACTTAAACTCTAATTTAGAAGGACTTACATGTGATAATGCTAAAATATGTTTTAGTGCCTAATAGCCTAAAACTAAGAAGAGTAAGAAAAAATATAGTAATCACAACATTATATGCTATTTAATATACCTTATAGTATTGTATAAGGTATGTATTATACCAAAGCAAATTGTTTTACCCCAATACCATACATTGATAATCCTTTACAATGGCATGAAAATACTATGATTTAACCTAGTATTGATGAAAAGATGGTTGCAATGTACATGTTTAAGTGAAAAAAGATGAAATAATTTTATGTAATCTTAACTAGGTTAAAAGTTATAAGATAAAAAAACAAGTAAGTTGACCGAGGCATGTGTGACATTATTAAGGAAGATTACCTTTTTTACTATAAAATACTAAACTATAAAAGTGAACTTAAGGGGCTAAAGATGAATAAGTGTTTACCTTAATCTAAAAAGAACCTACTCATACTATTATGTGGATTATAGATGCATGAGTTTTGTTTAAAGTAATTATGTATTGATGTGAACTATGATGATGCATGGAAGCTTCTCACAGCAAGCAGAACAAGGTATGTCATTGAGAACTATCCATGAGTTTTGTAACTTCTATACTATGTAGTTGATGTGAACATGCTATGATGGGTAGCTGGACTTAATATGAGAATAAGTAAGAGTAATAAAAGAATGTATTGCCATGATTCAAGATGCATTTAGGTATATGTATATATGTGTGTGAGGACATGTGTCTAATTTTATGAAAGCTTTTAGTAGTAAGATCTACACTTTCATATTGCTTCATTAGATTCATGCTTAATGCTAACTATAAATAAATGATGATGAAACCATGTGACTACATGACTTGCATCCATGTGTAATGGAGCCTTAAGCTCAACCTTGATGTATGATAAGAATGATATGCATTCTTTTATGAATTGTGGATTGAAGCCAATTGATGTATTAAATAAAAAAGAATAGGTCAAATCAAAGATGTTCTTAATGTGATTAAGCCTGCAGGTCTTAGTTCAGTTATGGATTAGATAGGCATGCCTAGAGGGATACAGTCGCAGCTGCCATAATTGACCCCATTTGGGTCTTGTTCCTTAATGGAACCATTGTTCGGCCCCGTTTGGATCTATAGTTTGTTCATTACTGGAACCATTGTTTGACCCCATTTGGGTCGATTGTTTGATATCTTTGGATATCCATAGTTTGATACCTTCGGGTATCCATTGCTTCCATTATCTACCCTTTGAACTAGTACTTAGGCAGGCTATTAAAGATGATAATATGTACACAAGATAAAGTAAAACATGCATTAATTGCCCCATTTATGTAATGTAAGCATGATGAATAACTTATTATTTTGATTGTCTTAAATTCCTTTTGGCTATAAACTATTTTTATGAAATGAAATGTCATGTTTCATATTACATGATTGAAATGTCCCATATTATTGAGGATGGTTCCCATGTGAGTGCAGGTGTGAGTTGATCTCCACCGATGGGATTCCATGGAGAATATATAGACCCTAAAGTGTACAATATTGTACTAGAAATAATATGGATTGTAACATGTACACTAAGTTTCGTGTACTTTATTTTATGAAATGCATACATGTGCCATGGAGACTTTGTCTGGTAATCATGACCTGTAATGCTTGTTATTTATGATTGCATGCAATTTCGTTAGTTTGTTATATATAGATAAATATTCGGACACATGTATGCTTAATGATAACATTGATCTACCCAAGTGTAATGCACGACTTAAAATGATGTTGTAAGAGAATTAAGTTACCAAGCTAAGATAACATTAAGGATATAAAAGATTACAAATCTAATATGAGAATTGTATGATATATGTGAAGTGATCATGCCTACCAGGATTACTTGTAGATGCTATATGACTGAAGTATGCCCTTATGATATGAATTAACATCGAATGCCTATAAGATGTGAGCAATGAGATTAATGATGGAATATGACATGGTATGAATGTGATGATAGCACAGCGGAAAAACAAAAATTTTTATCATACATGCCATACAATTCCATGACAAGAATCGAAACATGCAATTTTAGAGTTTTAAACTTACAACTTTAGATGCCTTTAAAACTTGATTTTGATGATGACCAGCAACCAAGAAGGATATGTCCACCTTAGATCTTCACCACCAATGCCAAGGAACAGCCTTTACGCCACTCCCTCTATTCTCACACACACTTGCAAAGATGCCTTAAAATCAAGAGTGCTAGCTCTATGATTGTGTATTCGGCAATGGGAATGATTTGAAGCCACAAGATCTGATCTTGTTCTTCCTTTAGGTTACTGTTTCAGCTCGAGAACACAAGAGAACAAGAAAGATTTCTTTCCCCTTGAATATTTCGGCCAAGAGAGAAAAATAGCAAAACGGCATCCACTTTTATTCATTTAATTCATTAATATATATCACTTAATTTAGGTCAAGTGTGAGTGCCAAAAATTAAGTGTTAATTTCAGCCTCCATCACTTCCTAATTAAGAGATATATCTTAATTTAAATTCTATTAGAATTAAAATTCAAATGGCATTAGTCATTTAATCAAAACAAACTTACTTATTTAAGGTGATAAGTTGCCGAATTCAACTAGTATTTTAGTTTGAATTTTGGCTACTTTAATTCCCTCTCAAGTATTATATTTTGATTAAATACAAATTAGGATTTAATACTCAATTAACTTAATTATACATAGATAATTAATCAATTGAAATTAAACCTAGCACATGCCAACAAATTTCTCTCGTGACCAACTGTTAACAGATTTGCCTAAAACAGCAAGCTGTTTTAGGCAAAAAGACAGTTCAATATATTTGCCTAAAACAGCTAGCTGTTTTAGGCAAAATCGCACCTTGACTAGCTATTTTAGGCAAAAAAACTGTTTTTACAGATTTGCCTAAAACAGCTAGCTGTTTTAGGCAAAAATCTGTTTACCCATTTTATGCATTAATTTGACTTTAAATAAAAGCCCAAATTAATTTCCAATACACAATTTAAATATTTTAAGCCCAATGCTTTGTGTGCGATCCTATAGGTCCATTTAATGTTGGCAATGAATTAATAAATTAATTCAAAGGCTATATATATTCTCTAGCAAGATATTATAGCATTCCAAATTAAATGAAAATGCATATGGCATTTAGTGACCTAATGCAAATTTGCATAGTCCCTTACCCATAAATATCAGAATTAATATAAGGCATGGAACCAGTCATCCTTATATATATTAATTCCTTTCTTGATATTCCAGTGACACTGAACTCTCAGATAAATAATGATTACTCATTATTTCATCTCGGTATGGCCATACACTTCTCAGTTCACTGATCAAGTGGCCGATGATATTTTCTCTCATATCGAGAGGGGTAATCCCTTCACTTCTCTCATGCTCTCTAACATGAATCAATGCATACCCAATCATACCCGTACTTGTCACTCTGTTACGCACGTTAGGTGTATGTCAAAGTACACAGTAATTCATAAAGAGTTTCATAGAGATTTCAGGTCTAAGAACTCCGATACAAAACTTGCATATGAGAAACACTTATGACTTGTACCATGTAGTGTTCTCATGAGTGGATCTAATCCAGATACCGTGTTCTAAACATGTATCTATGATCTCTGATTGACACTCTTGTCCTTATGATCCGTAAGACAGAACTCAACTTATCAGAGAGAGCATACTAGTCTTAATTCATTTGTTATTCCCATAACAATGACTGACTAGGGATATTTAGAATGAAGTCTCATTTGTTTCAAGGTCTTACAACCATGTGCCTCACACATGATAACTTAAACTGAAACAACATTCTTGGATAGTTCTATCAATTGATATGCACAGGAATACAATAGATAAAACAAATGCCTCATTTTATTAATTTCAAGTGTTTCGTTACAATGCATTGGGGCTAGGGCTTACACTAACAATCTCCCACTAGCACTAGTCCCAATTGGGCATAGCCCTAAGACCGAACGCTCTCAAATGAGCTTCGTGCAGATTTGGACGTAACTATTTCGTCAAAGGATCTGCTACATTGTCTTCACTTGCTATCTTGCTAACCTGGACGTCCCCACGATCAATGATTTCTCTGATGAAGTGGTACCTCCTGAGTATGTGTTTGGATTTCTGGTGTGACCGGGGCTCCTTTGCCTGTGCGATGGCCCTGTTGTTGTCACAGAAAATTTCTAATAGATCTAGGATGCTTGGGACCACTCCTAATCCAGTAATGAAATTTTTAATCCAAACAGCCTCTTTTGCAGCCTCACTTGCTGCAATATACTCAGATTCTGTAGTTGAGTCGGCAACGGTTTCTTGCTTTGAGCTTCTCCAGCTGACAGCACCACCGTTCAAAACAAAAACAAACCCAGATTGTGATCTAGAATCCTGAGTGCTGGTCTGAAAAGCAGCATCGGCATAACCTTGTATGACGAGCTCTTCTTGACCACCATACACTAAGAAGTGATCCTTAGTCCTTCGCAGGTACTTCAGAATCCCTTTTACAGCAGACCAGTGCTTCTCACTAGGGTCTTGCTGAAACCTACTGGTTATACTCAGTGCATGAGCAACATCCAATCTAGTACATAACATAGCGTACATGATAGATCCAATAGCAGATGCATATGGGATTCTACTCATGTTGTCCCTTTCCTCTTTGGTTTTAGGGCACTGTTCTTTAGTCAAAGGAACTCCCAAAGCCAAAGGTATGTACCCTTTCTTTGAGTCTCCCATACTAAAATGCTTTAGTACTTTGTCTATGTACTTTTCTTGACTTAGTCCCAAAAGCTGATTCGATCTATCTCTATAGATTCGAATACCAAGTATTGTCTCGGCTCACCTAAGTCTTTCATTGAGAAACATTTTCCCAACCATTGCTTAACCTTTTGCAATGTTGGAATGTCATTCCCAATGAGAAGGATGTCATCCACATATAGGACTAGAAATACTACTATGCTCCCACTAACCTTCTTGTACACACAAGGCTCATCTTCGTTCTTGATGAAGTCGAATTCTTTGACTGCCTCATCAAAACGAAGATTCCAACTTCGGGATGCTTGCTTTAATCCATAAATGGATTTTTGAAGCTTGCAAACCTTTTTAGGATGCTTGGGATTGACAAAACCTTCAGGTTGTGTCATATACACATCCTCAAGTAAATTTCCGTTGAGGAAAGCAGTTTTGACATCCATTTGCCATATCTCATAATCATGATATGCAGCTATGGCAAGCAAGATCCTAATGGATTTGAGCATGACTACAGGCGAAAAGGTCTCGTCATAGTCTATACCATGAGTTTGTCGAAAACCTTTTGCTACTAGTCTACCTTTGTAGGTCTTATCAGCTTTGAGTTTGAATAGCCACTTGCATTCAATTACCTTAGCACCTTTCGGTGGATCAACCAAGGTCCAAACCTGGTTATCGTACATTGATTGCATCTCGGATTTCATGGCTTTTTCGAGTCTGGGCTTTCAATAGCTTCTCAGTAGGTAGTAGGATCCTCACGATCTACTAACTCAATAGTGTCACTGTCAGTGATTAGAAATCCATATCTCTCAATCTCTTGACGTACCCTACCAGACCTTTTAGGTACTTGTGTAATGGGTTCTTGTTCCACAACTGGTTGTGAACTTGATCCCATTTCCAACTCATCCTCTATAGAAGCTTGTGGCACTTGAATTTCTCCAAGTTCTACTTTACTCCCACTGTCTTTCTTGAGAAGGAACTCCTTTTCCAAGAAAACAGCCTTGCGAGCAACAAATAATTTGTTCTCGGCTTGTGAGTAAAAGTAGTATCCCTTTGTTTCTTTGGGATAACCCACAAACAAGCAGACAGTCGATTTGGACTCTAGTTTGTCAGATGTTAATTTCTTAACATGTGCTTCACAGCCCCAAATCTTAAGAAAAGACATATTGGGTTCTTTCCCAGTCCATACCTCGTATGGTGTCTTCTCAACTGCTTTAGTTGGATTACGGTTCAATAGAAACGCAGCAGTTTCTAATGCATAACCCCAAAAAGAGATAGGAAGATTAGCTTGACTCATCATAGATCGAACCATGTCCAACAGAGTTCGATTTCTCCTTTCGGACATACCATTCCATTGAGGTGTTCCAGGAGGAGTGAGCTGTGAAATAATACCACACTCCTTTAGATGACTGTCAAACTCTTGGCTTAAGTATTCGCCACCTCGATCTGATCGAATGGCTTTTATACTTTTGCCAAGTTGGTTTTCTACTTCATTCTTAAACTCTTTGAATTTCTCAAAAGTTTCAGACTTATACTTCATTAGATAGACATAGCCATATCTACTGAAGTCATCTGTGAATGTCACGAAGTAGCTAAAACCACCTCTAGCATGTGTACTTAAAGGTCCACATACATTGGTATGTATTAGTTCCAATAAGCCATTAGTCCTCTCGCCCTCTTTATTAAAAGGACTCTTTGTCATTTTTCCATGCAAACATGGCTCGCATATGTCATAAGACTCTAAGTCGAATGACCCAAGCACTCCAGTTTTGTGGAGTCTTGAAATGCGTTTTTCGTTTGCATGTCCTAAACGACAATGCCAGAAGTAAGTAGGGTTTATTTCGTTTGATTTAACCCTCTTTGTATTAATGTTGTATATGGACTCTTTGTTTTGTAAATCAAGGATATAAAGGCCATTTTGCAACATGGCATTGCCATAAGAAATGCCTTGGCGATGAATATGAGCATTGCCATTTTTAATAACAAAATCAAATTCATCATTATCCAAACATGAAACTGAAATAATGTTTCTGCTCATAGCAGGCACATAATAACAATTATTCAAAACAATACAAAGTCCGGAAGGTAAAGTGAGGTGATAGTCGCCTATCTCCATGGCAGCAACTCGTGCTCCATTCCCCACACGGAGGTCCACTTCATTCTTTCCAAGTAACCGCCTATTTCTTAGCCCCTGCACATTTGAACAAATGTGAGAACCACAACCGGTATCCAATACCCAAGTGGTAGAAATAGAAAGGTTAATTTCAACAACAAAAATACCAGAACTGGACGCCTTGGCTCCATTCTTCTTTTGTTCTTCCTTGAAGAGAGCGCAATTCTTCCTCCAATGCCCTATCTTGTTGCAATGGAAGCAAGTGCTCTCACTCTCTTTGAGTTTTGGCGCCTTGGGCTTGGATTGGGCTTGAGGTGCACTCCCAACTGACTTGGGTTTTCCTTTTCCCTTTCCCTTTCCCTTAGCAGTTCCCTTCTTAATTCCCTTTTGAACCATAAGTACAGGATTGGTCTTTCGAATGTTCTCTTCAGCATTCTTAAGCATCCCATGAAGCTCAGTGACTGACTTGTTCATTGCATGCATGTTATAATTCATCACAAATGGATCATAAGCAGCAGGCAATGATCCTAAGATCAAGTCAGTGGCCAATTCCTTTGGCACTAGTACCTCAAGCTTCTCAAGAGTATCAATATACCCTTTCATCTTGAGTACATGGGTACTAACAGGAGTACCCTCAGCCATCTTGCAAGAAATTAAGGCCTTTGTTGTCACGAACCTCTCGTGACGAGCTTGCTCTTGGAACATCTCCTTGAGGTGCACCATGATCGCATAAGCCTCTTGGTCCATAAATTGCTTTTGCAAGTCAGGCACCATAGTGGCCAGCATCAGATAGGTCACATCATTGGAGTCGCTCTTCTTGGTCTCAAAAGTTTCCTTTTGAACCGCAGAGGCATTCCTTCCTGGTTCTTCAGGCAAGGGTGCATCCAAAACATACGACTTCTTCTCTTGCTTAAGAACTATTCTTAAGTTTCGAGACCAGTCTATGAAATTGGTGCCATTCAATTTGTCCTTTTCAAGGACCGATCGCAATGCGAAATTGTTGTTTGAAGATGCCATTTTCAATCTGCAATAAAATTTAGCAAGATTAAATGAGGTCTTATTAATGATCCCACATACCGAATTAATATCCCTTTAAATAATTCGCGTTAGTAATTTAATGTGGGCCAAGATCCACTTTTCACAACAACTTATTAGTCAAGCTGAGCTTGTACACCTAACAAGTTAAGTTACTTAGGTAGGAAAACTCCAATCATGTCTCGTACATGACTCTTGGATCAAATGGGCTAACATCTTAAGATGTTATAGCACAACCCATTTATTAGTTGCCTAGGTCCGGGCATCCCTTTCCATGTTAAGTCCAACCTACATTCATAACCCATGCCTCACAAAGATAATCGGGCGCATCTAGGACTCCTAGTCTACGTGACCGATGATCGATGCCTTGACATGTTTCGAATTAGGAAGGCAACTTTGTGACTTACTATTTTAGGGATTCATTTTATTACGGCTTACATGGCATACGCTTTGTCATCCATACATAGCATGCATATATATATAATTGCATAAAGTAAAGCGTGACAAACATGGGCCCAAAAACCTACAACTAAGATTCTATACTATTACATAAGAATCTTCGAGTTGGGCTTCTCCACTCCGGTGGGCTTCGTCTTGATTTACAAAGTCTTCAAGTATATTCTATTCTAAGAAATAAATGAAACTTTTACAATAAAACATAATGGCTCGCAGGCCATATTTAATTACAAAAACCCAGGGCCCATGAATGCACCATGCATATCCATTCATCACACCAAATTAGCAAATAAATATACATAGCATTCATGGATAAAACAAAGTCCAATTTTAATTAATTTAGCCAAGCCCATTAATGGAAATTGTGTACTTGAACCTTTAAGAGAAGACCCTATGATGGGCCTGGGCTAAAGCCCAATGGACTAAATCCTCTTATTGAATAAGTTCTCTTAAAAGCCCAAAAACACTAACTAGTTAGATTTGTGCTATAAATCAACTCTAGTATAATTTCCAATTTTGCCATTTTTAATTTTATGTCATACAGCCCATAAACATTAAAAATGCATATAATATGTGCTAACATGAATTAAAAATAAAATCATGAAGAACACATATATAGTACACGGCATTCATGCAAAAACAAACAAACAACAAAAACTAGTTGTTTAATGCTTATGTAATGCCATAAAATGCACAAACATTTAAATCAATTTTATGAGTCATTTAATAATCTAAATAAGTCCATAAACATTGATTTAATATTCTGTACCATTTAGTCTAAATGTGTTTTGCCATTTTAATCAAAACAAAACAAACAATGTTGATTAAACATGTAACAAACACAAACTAGACATAGTTTTAAGTGATTTTAAAAATAATCAATTAAATTTTCATGGACCAGAATTAAAACCAAATTTAAAACATGTCCGACCTGTTATTTAATCTTTAAAAATCACTTACAAACATCCCAAAAACGTTTTTACATTTAATTTTGAAAACTAATTGTTAAACTAGCAATTTACATGCCAACTAGCACCTAGTTTCAAAATTAACATGTACCATCAGGTATAAATAATTAAATCCGACCATTACCAGCCCTAATAACATCTTAGGACAGTATATTAACATGTCATATTAATTATAATACCTATCTAATCAATTAAAATCGTTTTTACACCAAAACAATGCAAAAAACTCAAAACAGAAAATTTCAGATTTGCATGTTTTCATAATGATGATTTTTAATTAATTTTTTCATGCATCTAAAGCACTAAAATAAGCATGTTTAGGCTCTGATACCACTGATGGAATATGACATGGTATGAATGTGATGATAGCACAGCAGAAAAATAAAATTTTTTATCATACATGCCATACAATTCCATGACAAGAATCGAAACATGCAATTTTAGAGTTTTAAACTTACAACTTTAGATGCCTTTAAAACTTGATTTTGATGATGACCAGCAACCAAGAAGGATATGTCCACCTTAGATCTTCACCACCAATGCCAAGGAACAGCCTTTACGCCACTCCCTCTATTCTCACACACACACTTGCAAAGATGGCTTAAAATCAAGAGTGCTAGCTCTATGATTGTGTATTCGGCAATGGGAATGATTTGAAGCCACAAGATCTGATCTTGTTCTTCCTTTAGGTTACTGTTTCAGCCCGAGAACACAAGAGAACAAGAAAGATTTCTTTCCCCTTGAGTATTTCGGCCAAGAGAGAAAAATAGCAAAACGGCATCCCCTTTTATTCATTTAATTCATTAATATATATCACTTAATTTAGGTCAAGTGTGAGTGCCAAAAATTAAGTGTTAATTTCAGCCTCCATCACTTCCTAATTAAGAGATATATCTTAATTTAAATTCTATTAGAATTTAAATTCAAATGGCATTAGTCATTTAATCAAAACAAACTTACTTATTTAAGGTGATAAGTTGCCGAATTCAACTAGTATTTTAGTTTGAATTTTGGCTACTTTAATTCCCTCTCAAGTATTATATTTTGATTAAATACAAATTAGGATTTAATACTCAATTAACTTAATTATACATAGATAATTAATCAATTGAAATTAAACCTAGCACATGCCAACAAATTTCTCTCGTGACCAACTGTTAACAGATTTGCCTAAAACAGCAAGCTGTTTTAGGCAAAAAGACAGTTCAATATATTTGCCTAAAACAGCTAGGCAAAATCGCACCTTGACAGTTTTAGCTGTTTTAGGCAAAAAAACTGTTTTTACAGATTTGCCTAAAACAGCTAGCTGTTTTAGGCAAAAATCTGTTTACCCATTTTATGCATTAATTTGACTTTAAATAAAAGTCCAAATTAATTTCCAATACACAATTTAAATATTTTAAGTCCAATGCTTTGTGTGCGATCCTATAGGTCCATTTAATGTTGGCAATGAATTAATAAATTAATTCAAAGGCTATATATATTCTCTAGCAAGATATTATAGCATTCCAAATTAAATGAAAATGCATATGGCATTTAGTGACCTAATGCAATTTTGCATAGTCCCTTACCCATAAATATCAGAATTAATATAAGGCATGGAACTAGTCATCCTTATATATATTAATTCCTTTCTTGATATTCCAGTGACACTGAACTCTCAGATAAATAATGATTACTCATTATTTCATCTCGGTATGGCCATACACTTCTCAGTTCACTGATCAAGTGGCCGATGATATTTTCTCTCATATCGAGAGGGGTAATCCCTTCACTTCTCTCATGCTCTCTAACATGAATCAATGCATACCCAATCATACCCGTACTTGTCACTTTGTTACGAGCACGTTAGGTGTATGTCAAAGTACATAGTAATTCATAAAGAGTTTCATAGAGATTTCAGGTCTAAGAACTCCGATACAAAACTTGCATATGAGAAACACTTATGACTTGTACCATGTAGTGTTCTCATGAATGGATCTAATCCAGATACCGTGTTCTAAACATGTATCTATGATCTCTGATTGACACTCTTGTCCTTATGATCCGTAAGACAGAACTCAACTTATCAGAGAGAGCATACTAGTCTTAATTCATTTGTTATTCCCATAACAATGACTGACTAGGGATATTTAGAATGAAGTCTCATTTGTTTCAAGGTCTTACAACCATGTGCCTCATACATGATAACTTAAACTGAAACAATATTCTTGAATAGTTCTATCAATTGATATGCACAGGAATACAATAGATAAAACAAATGCCTCATTTTATTAATTTCAAGTGTTTCGTTACAATGCATTGGGGCTAGGGCTTACACTAACAATCTTAGGTGCCACTTCGAAAGAAAACAATTCCCAATAAGCTTTTACCAT